>BQNB010074734.1:0-31691 GCA_026074375.1 Tanacetum coccineum | reverse complement strand
CAAACTCTTCAATCAAACTCATAACTCTTAAAACTAAAGTTCTAGAGTACAATCTTCCTAAGACTCAACATATTTACTCAGGTTACGTGACGTGGCTGTTTATTATCATTTTACTATATCAACATTCCCCGGTTAAGATTGTGATAAGGTCGTCAGCTTTCATTTTAGAATATTTATTACAACTACCTACCAGGTGAGATTCATAACCTCGCCTTTACTTATTTACATGTTTTATAAACCCGCAAGGGGGATACATGCTTGTTACAAACTCTTTTACATACTCGTTTATCTTATAACAATGTGATTACTTTTCAAAGGCTTAATGAATTCATAACCCCATATTTCAATCTTTTGAATACTTTATAAACCTGTGATACCTGATATAAACCATGAATGCAAGTGTTTTCTAAATGTATGCTATCCAGATATATTATTGCCTAAGTAGCTTCCAGTGCCATTATTTACATATCATGAATCATTAATTACTTGCATTGCGAGTGAACGCGAATATTGTGAATAGATCTATTGGGGGTGACGGCTCCCGTTGGTATACCCATGCTTGGGGTAGCCAAACTCACTATATTTGTCCTAATAGGTAACCTTGGCAAGTTACCTTTTCCACGGGGACATCTGTCCCTAACCAATATCACTACGGTGATTTCCCTGTTAATGTATTGATGTCATGAGCTTAGATGCAATAAATAATGTTCCCCATGATGATTGTCCCTGCAATACCAGTATTTCCACTATAACTTGTATTCAACTATTACATTTCAAACCTATGAATTTCACTCAACCTTTGTGTTGACCCTTTTTTATGCATGTTTATCTCAGGTAATTAAGCAACTTATGGCATGGAGTGGCATAGACATGAAGATGGCTAAAACTTGTTATCATTCACATTTTATGTTTCTAGATTTTAGGACCTACCTTTGTAAAACTCTGATTTGGAATGAATGATAACATATCTTTTGAATAAACGTCTCTTTTGGGTCGTTTTCTATGATTATGATTGTAGTATCCATGAAGTAATACCCCAAATTAGCTTTCGCTGCTATATTGTAAAAATGGGGGTGTTACACAACAATGTTGCTGGTACATAGTGATTGGACGTAGTTATGTAGATTTTAAGTTTAGTTCTGGAAAGATTGTTTCATTGTTCAATGTTTTACATGTTCCTAATATAAGGAAGAATTTGGATTCTAGTAGTGTTTTGAATAATTATGGTTATAAACAAGTGATTGAATCTAATAAATTTGTTTTATCCAAACATGGTGTGTTTATTGGTTGTGGTTATTTAAGTAATCATATGTTCAGGCTTAATATTATCACTGATAATATTAGTTCAGCCTTCATGTCAACCTCTAAACTAAATGATTCAATCCTATGACAAGCTTGATTTTATTAGGTTATTTTGAATCAGTAGTTTGCTTTTGTTAGAAACAGTAATAGCTAAAGTATGTATTTGGTTTAATAGATGTATTATTAAGCTGTAAATGGTGATTTTGTATAATAATATTATAGATATCTGATGTGTGAGATGGATTATACATTAACAATGTTTTAGATAAGTTAGTGAAATAATGTGTCTATGTTTGATCTTTTTTGTGTACAATAATATTATAGATATCTGATGTGTGAGACGGATTATACATTAAGAATGTTTGAGATAATTTTGTGAAATAATGTGTCTATGTTTTATCTTCTTTTTTGTGTTTAGCATATTAAGGTGTTTATTATACCTGAAAATTTATGAATGTTAGTTGTAGATAAGTATATGTACAAATGGGTGGTAATATTAAACCTCCATTTTGAATGAGTTTTATTTAAGTTTGTCATTATAAATTGATGTATGTTGTCATATTTTTGTCACTTATTGTTAACAATGTTTTGTGAGGTTTATGTATTCTATAAAGTAGCTTTTGTTTTAGATATTTGGATGTGTTTGTTTTATTGAAAGGTCATTGATTTTTTTTGTGACTTGTTTGTCAACCTTTTTTTGAGATTCATTGAATTGTTTAATGTATTTGTGTATTCAGATTGTATATTAAAGTATATTAATTTTTGTTAAAAATATTTGTACAAATGTGGGAAATGTATATTGTTATGTACAACTTTTGTAATTTTCATTTTTTAATATTGTAGTTAATTGTATAGCATTTTATTATTTTTAATTTTTAGGAATTGTTTATATTTTTTTATGTAACTAAGGTATTTGAATAATGTAGGTTGTTAAAAGTATTTGAATTGTATAGCATCTTATTATTATTTATTTTTTTAAATTATTGTTTTTTGTAACTAAGGTGTTTTAACAATGTGGGTTGTTAACAGTAATTATGTTATTTAAAAAAAATTATAATTGCTTTTTATTATTGTATTTGGTTTTGCACTTTGTAAAAAATAAATATAAATTAATTTTTTTTTTGCATGAAAACAGTATAGTAATGATGATATCCTATTTAGGCTCTAAGCTCCTATATTTTTGTTTTAATTGGTTTATGACTCGTGTTTTGCCATACCCACACATTCCTTAGGTTAGCTTATATTATTGTTTTGTTAGTCTTTTTAAATTGTTCCTAAAGTATATAATTGAGTATATTGTTTGAATCCAGACCTTGCCTGCTGAATTTGTTTCAAATCTAAATGATGATGCTGAAATAGAAATATATGTGAATGGAATGATGTTAAGATGTAATGTTCGTCATCAAGAGGTGATAGATCATCCTAGTAGGCATGAGTTTGTATTGTTGGGCGATACTTAGGATACACTGGTAAAGAGTCTTGATTTGAAAAATGGGTCAGTATGTGTTTTTACCAAAAATAGGGGTAAAAGATTGTGGTTTGATACATTTGATGATGATGGGCACATGGTTACTAATGTTTTTTTTAAAGGTGATGCAATATTAAGGAGACACCAGTTGCAGTTGACATTGTTGGAAGAGTGTGAGTTTTTTTAAGATTTTAAAAAAACCACGTTTTTACTTAGTTTATTCTTATTTGCATATAACAATATAATTTTTTGGTTTGTATTATAGTCGATGATAGGATGAAACATGTTTGCTTTTGGCCATTTCACATGGAACATTTTGGGGAGATGCCAAAGACGTTCTATAAAAGATTTGATCTCATTTCTCGTCAGAACCGTTTGGTAATTCTTTTTGTTTTTTTTATGTTTGTTGTTTTTTTGTTTAAGCAGTATTGTCTATTATGTAGGTATTTATCAAAAATTTCCAAGAACCTGCTATAAATTTCAGATACTAAAAGACATATCTTATCTTATCTATTTGAGATTTTATCCACTAAAACTCCAAACTCATCTTATTTGTTTCCTTATCTGTATTTATATATAAATATAGTAACTTTAAATCATCAACCATTCTTAAAACACACAAATGTATTTAAAGCCAGCATTTTCAAATCATTTGGAATGATGTTTGTTAAGTTATATGAAAGCTCTTTGAACAACTCAAATACACAGACGTCGCCCACAATATGAGCTTCATTGGATTTGAAGTTCATTATTGTTTCATGTTATTTGTGTTGTGGGCGAGTTTGTGTATTTGAGCAGATGAATGAGTTTCAAAGTAAAACAACTATTATTGATCCCATGTAATAATGATTGTATAATCAACATTTTTCCTGGAAATACCATGGTTGGTCCAGCTTCATTTTTAGAATCAGTATTTCCATTATGAATGGTTAATACTAAATTGGTAAATTGTTGAACTTCTTTGTTTTTAAAGTCAGTTTTATCTTTATACTTAATTGGTGTAAAACCAACATTGTTACAGGCTGTACCTAGTTTTTTTTTGCTAGATTCCATCATATGCACACTTTTAAGAAGGCGTTGATCATACATCAACAATACGAAGAGCTCATGGAAGTGCGAATGGTTCCATACTTAGAGGATCCTTCCAAAACCAATCATGTTAACATACATGGACAGTAGAGACTTCTAGGTGATGCTTGTGGCTTTCCTTACACTAAGATAGTTAGGTTCAAATATGTGTCTGGTGGAGAAGATTTGGATATTGGAGCAGGTGAAAATAATAAATTCCTAATCTTTCATATATGTTCAGCCACTTTTATGTCATAGAAGTTGTTATGTGTGTTGTGAATTGTTTAGAATTTGAATGGTGGTAAATGTTTTGGGTACATTTGGTATGGACAAAGTTATGTTAATTTGTAATTTTAATTAGATCTTTAGAAGCTTAATGTTTTTGAACATATGCTAAGCTAATGCAGTGTAGTTTAATGTGTACTTATTTAGGAATATGTAAGCTTGATGGTTTTGAACATATGTTAAGGTAATGCACTGTAGTATATTATGTACTTATTTATGCAGTGTAGTATATTACTTTTTATTAACCATTTGTGCAATCACCTTACTTCTTAACTATTGCAAAATTCTTGAACATAACTGGTTATGTAGGAAAACTTAAGTTCGTGACGCAGGTCCTTGTCAAGAATTTGTCACAGCCCTGGCAAACGTTGTTCAAAGTGCTTACTCGTTGTACTACTTCAAGGATGACAGCATTTGATCAATCCAAAATCAACACGTTGCAGACGTTCTACGTTGTTGTTAATCAACTGAATGTGGATTATGCTCAACTCATTTGGACTGATTTTCTTTATCAAGTCGGGAAGAAACTTCAAAGAGGAGTGCAATATCCTTGATACACCAAGCTAAACATTAATCATGTGTTTGCAACATACCATGTTGTTCCAAAATGAATCACTAACTCATATAACTATATCTCAGATGATGATCTTATTGCAAAGATGTTTGCTACTGGTGATAGGGTTCAAGCAAGTGTCGGGATTCCACTAGAGAAGCAAACTGAAGCATATAGGGATTATTTTGATGAATTTCAAGGGTTAGATGTCCTAATGACACAATCACCACCGATTGTGTCTACCCAAGGGACACATAGGACACTTAGCGCTCCTAGACCGCCTAAACCGCAAAGCATTTCGCAAAAGAAGAAGGGGAAATTGGTTGGGGAGTTGAGTGAATCTAAGAACCCGTTGAGAATGAAATTTAAAGCAAAGTTATTTACTTTAGTAAATAAAATATTCAATTAATTCGTAATTATTAAAATTTAATAATTTGTCAAACCCACTTTTAAATTAACACAAATACACAAATAGGTTTTAAATGGCTTTCTGAAAATTATTGATATACCTTATGAAAACAATTACGTAAATGCCACATGATTATAAACCCTTCTTGATTCATCCGCCACAGAAGAACCCACGATATACGATTTAAGATTGTGGCTACAGTTCATTTATATGGTCTCGGCGTAGGTTTACTTTTCTTTTGAGTATGAATAACCCAAAAAAAATCGAAATAAATGATTGACTATTTCACAAATTGTTATGAGTCTTTCTTGATTTTCATAAATTAAATGAGGGGTTTTATACCTATAATGATCTATGATGATTTTGTGTTCAACTAAACAAATCTGAAAAGATTGGAAATGAAAGTTGTACAAATCTGAGATCATTCATGTATTTAAATTGTTTCGAGTCATGTTGATTGGAGATGGAGGATGGGAGTAGGATTAGAAGTTGTATAACTGTGAAATTAAGATTAGGAGATGAGAGTAGGATTAGAAGAGTAGGATTACAATTCATTTTCAGGGGTCATTTTCAGGTAACCAATATATCACTTTACTTCATATTATGAATAAGAAATTAAGATTAGGAGATGAGAAGAATTGTAAAGAGAGGTAGTGAGAGAAAGCTAGAGAGAGAAACTAGAGATGGGAGGATTAGTTGCAAAAGAAAAGAGTTACAAATGAACCAACCACCTCACCTTCCTTGGTGAGGTGTATATGTATCCAACTAAAAGGCTTTCATGCCTTTAGTTATTCTATGGGCCGGGCTCGAGTCTACTTAGGCTTTCGCCCGATAAACCTGGCCGGTTAGATTACATTAAATGAGCCTGTTTACGCTTCTATCCTTTATTTACATACGTTACATATTAGAATGGACAAGACTTATTATTCTACATGATATGACTTCGTTGTTCGACTCATTATTTGAGGCTAACAATCTCTCCCGAAGTGAGGTTCATTGTGACACTCCTTCCGATGAGTCAACTGAGATTGCTTTTGTCATTGAGCTCTTGTGATCTTTGTCTCTGTTTACGTTGTAGGCTTATTCCTTCATGCTTTGTGGTCTTTGATCTTGAGCCTTTGTCATTGTCTTTTGACTTTAATCTTTTCGTTCCGAGATATTTAATCTATTTATCTTTCCGTCCTTGGAATCGTCTTTGCACCTTGCGATCTTGTGTCTTGACCAACATGCTCCATACTTTGCATCATCTTGAAAAGCTTGCTAACAATCTCCTGAAAGGACTTGTTATCTTTTGAAGGAAGATCCTTGTATATTCAGTGTTTGTTACGAAAGTCTTTGTCTTTAATTCTTAAGCTTTCTTGATTCTTGAATCTTGATGCTTATAGTTTATCTTTGTATTTTGAGCATAAGCATGTGGTAATGAATCTGACTCCAGCTGGAATGAGGCATCACCATATCCATCTTTATGTATCCTAAAATAAAACAGTTAGCAATAAAGTGTGTGGACGAATATGGCTTTGTTATTCGTCCGGATTTGGTTAGATTTAACCTCGTTCCTGTTGGACGGACGCCCGACGATACCCAGTATAAATACTGTGCCTTCCATGATCAGGTTTAGATTCAAAGAATCTCCTCTGAACATGGTTTCAAGCTCAAGCGTTATGGTACTTCTTAACACAGATGTATTAGATTTACCATGCTTGTTGTTCTCATTACCGGAACGTCTCAAAGCAGACAACACGGTAAGAGTGAATCAGATAGTTACTATCTTTCTGATTAAGCCGTCAATTCATTTCCTGTGAAAACACTGTTTAATTCGCATTGAATAGCACAATCGTTTCTTTCTAGTTGACACATGTTTGATTATATTGTTTCTCGCAAATCACCTAATCAAGAGCTTGTTTGATGCTTGCTTCACAGCAGGTTTTCACCAATCTTCATTATGAGTACATAAGTATCACTCGGATGTTCTGGCACAATCACAAGGATAATGCATAGGACTCTTGTTAACAGCTTGTGAACTTATTGGTGTTCAACAAGTGTTAGTAATAGAATGTATCCTAATGAGATTCATTTAATGGATCTCTTGGCTCTAGACTCGATTAGTGCGTTTTGGTTTTAGTAATCGGAGGCTGGAGCAAACTGCCACCTATTCAATATTAACTAACTCGGAGTGAGAAAGTCAATAGAAGTCGTATGTATCTCCGTGACAAATGAGACAAGTTTCTTTTGAGAGAAACCCGAATGGCTGGGAAGGGTTGTGCATTGCATCACTGGGTCCATGATGTCGTCTTCAATGTCAGCAATCAACATTGTGATTCTGACAGCATATGTATTGACCCGGTTTTTGCCTAAGTTATGTGGAGGGCTTCTTTCTTTTCACCCTTTATCCATACATTTCTTTTTAATTCTTCAACCCCTTCAATGCTTACCAAGACGTCATTACTAACACATTGTTGTGATTGTTCCAGCGTTAGCTCAATCTTAGTCGGTTCTGGTTGGATCATAGGACTAATTCCTAACCTAACCACTTTATGACTTCAGAATCATCATGAAATAAGATGTTGTAGGGTATTAGATCATAACCATGAAACCTTTTTTGAAGAGTATCAAGCACTTTGAGTCGATAAGATCACTTATTATTTTCAAGATCACATTTTAAATACATTTCTCCCCTTATTTTAAATACTAATTCACTTAGTTTTTGAAATACTTTGATGATTAAAAATTTGTCCTTGAAATACCATGGGAAAACTTTTACTTAGCATTGAATTACATGGAAAATAAAACTTGCTCCCTCGATTTTTTATATGTTTGACACCCAAAAAAGTGATACCAAGTTGTAAAATGAATACAAAATGAGGGTTTAACATTGTTGAGCATAAATTTTGGAAAAGATTATTAATTGTCATTGAGAAATTCTTGAAAATTTATACTCAAACACCTATTTCTTTATAACATTAATAATGTAATAGTCATTTATTATTCCGTAGGATGTTATTTAAGACCTTTTTTAATGTGTTGAAAATACATAAGTATTGTCATGTTTGATGTATCCAACAATCATTTAAAACATTATTTTTCAGAAAAGTCCCCTCCAAACATTGAATCATTTTTAAAAAAAATGACACCTAATATAGAATACTTGTCTTTGAAATCAATATGAGGGAAGGAGTGTTGAACACATAATTTGGAAAGATTTTGGAATCTTCATTGAAGAATTCTTGAAAAAATTATGTTCAACTGTTTGAAAAACCAAATGTTAGAAGACTTCTCTTCTAATGCTATAGATAAGCGCACTTATGCGTACACTCTCCTTTATCATTCGGGACCGAGTTGCAATCTGAGAGTGATTAAAAGTCATTAAGAAAAATTAGAAATGACATGTTTTGGAAAACCTTGAACTCCTGTATCGAACTTCATTTACACGCCCGTTGTCTGATGTTAATCAACATTTCTAGGTACGTAAATGTTATCGATTCCAAGAGACATGTCGAGAAGAATATTTTTTAAAACATTTTCTGATTTTTTGATTTTGTATTTTCTTTTTGAAATTTTATATTTTTGTATTTTTCTTTTTGTTCAAAAATATGTACATGGTGATTTTTGATGAAGTATCAAGCAGATTCTTTTGTCAGTACCTCCAGTTCTGCTGGAGTCAAACATCTCATACTAATTCGGCTGACAAGATACTAAAACCTATCTTCGGATAGGGCTTTAGTAAACATATCATCCAATTGGTATTCAGTTCTGACAAAGTACAATTCAATTATACCGTTTTCAACCTGTTCCTTGATGAAATAATACCGAGTATGGATGTACTTGGTACGGGAGTGCTGCACGGGGTTGCATGAGATTGCTATGGCTGACTGAGAGTCGCAATACAATGGTATTTTGTTATAGTTAAAGCCATAATCTTGAAGTTGTGTCCTCAGCCACATGACTTGAGCACAACTTGCAGATAACGCCACGTATTCAGCCTCTGCGGATGACATTGTAGTACAGTCTTGCTTCTTTGACATCCAACTAACTTATCACCTAGGAATTGTATTCCTCCAGAAGTGCTTTTGCGATGATCGACGCAACCGGCATGATCGGCATCTGAAAAAGTTGTTAGTTCAAAGCCAGACTCCTTCAGATACCAGAGTCCCATGTTAATGGTACCTCTTAAGTATCAAAAGATCCTTTTAACCTCTTTGAGGTGTTTTTCAGTCGGTCTTGCTTAATATCTTGCACAATAACATACAGCTTGCACTATGTCTGGTCTACTAGATGTTAGATACTATGAGTGACCCGATTTTGCTATACAGTTGTCAGTTTGCGTCACGGGGTTTCTCACACTCAATTAATCTAATTTAGGTCTTCGTAGACATTGGTGTACCAATGCTTTAGTCCTTTTTCCTATACCTTGTTTTTCAGAATCTCCCTAAAAAAAAAAAATGTAATTTGGCTTGATTGATAAAAATACCCCGCGTAGGATTGGTGGATCAGATAGTTCTTAAATAGATTTCATTTCACACATTAAGGACTCTGAAATCTAACGTGCATTAATTTTCAAAAAGGTTTTGAAAATTTAGGGTTTGTTCTGTGGAACGCAAAAATAAATGTCATCAACTTAAATTTGCACCATTAGAATGTCCTCCCCGCCTTTTATCGTGCAATAGGGTCGGGTCAATGATACTTTAGTAAAAACTTTGGATGGAAAATCAGGAATTTTGATGAGTTCATAATACCAGGCTCTCCGGAGCTTGTTTTATCCGTATAGAGCTTTCTTTAGATGTAACTTTTTTCTGGAATGATTAGGGAATTATCGAATTATGTCCTGGTTGTTGCACATAAACCTCCTCCTTGAATGGACCATTAAGATATGCCATTTTCACGTCCATCTGATAAATTGGAAAAGACCTTCGTGTGCGCATATGCTGACAAAATTCCTGATCAGCCTCCCAGCGAGCAAATGGAGCAAATGATTCTGCGAAATCAATACTCTCTTCCTGAGCATAAGCCTTTGCCTACAACTTTCGTCGTGCTTTGTTGCGAATTACAGTTCTGGTCATTCATCATTTTTGTTTTTCCATAACCACTTCAGCTTGATTAGTTCTTGCCAAAAGGTTTGTCAACGACTTTCCCAGTCTTGTTGTCTGTCAACTGATGAAGTTCTTCCTGCATTGTCTTCCCTTTCCAATGTAGAATCAGCCATTGCCTACTTAATGTTTTTTGGATACAACAATTACTCACCGGTAAGGTGTGTACATACCAACATTCTGAGATCTGTTTGCAAGTTGTTGTCTTGTTTGCACTCCTTGATGGTTTTCCACTAACTTGAGTTAACGGAGTGATCCTTTTTTCTATCGGTATCTGAAATCTTGTGGTTGATTGAAGGTATGCATATTTAAATTATCAATATTATGTGAGGAAGACTCAGATATTCTCTGTACCGAATGTACAGAGAAAGGAGTAAGTATAATCTATGCTTGATTATCGTTGTTTTCCTCAGCATGAACATTTGTTGGAGTTGTCAGTTCTGATGTAGGTTGAATATGCGTTGAAGGTAGTGTATCTTTTTGAATAGAATTGTTGGTGGGAGAAGAAGACTTGTTGACACGAGAAGTACCATCATTGAAAAATTCATCGTACAAAGGACCAAAAAGAAGATTCAACTCCTGTTGTGATGGAACTGTTGTATCTGTTGAAGGAGAAACATTTTGTAGTTCTGGTGCGGGGTTAGGGTTTTCATAATCTGACGCCTTTGTGTTGGGGAACGAGGCCTGAAGTGTTCATTTAAGCAACAGAAGGTCTCTGCCATCTCTTTGATCTCATTAAATCTGAGATGGATGGATTCAACTATCAACCTTGTTCTCTTGTTATAGACACGATATCCCTTTGACTGAGTGGAGTATCCCACCAAAATGCCACGGATCCCCTTTTTCTTTCATCTTATCTTAGTTTCACCATTTCTTGGTTAGGTAACAAGTG
The DNA here is from genome assembly GCA_026074375.1 of Tanacetum coccineum. Classification (NCBI taxonomy): domain Eukaryota; kingdom Viridiplantae; phylum Streptophyta; class Magnoliopsida; order Asterales; family Asteraceae; genus Tanacetum; species Tanacetum coccineum. The sequence continues at coordinate 20,630 of BQNB010074734.1, read as the reverse complement.
CAAACAAAGATGTGAAGTGTTTGATTAAGGGTTTTATGTATTATGATGATGATATGTCATTTTCTCATGAGTTGGGATGATGATTGATCTGTTTTGAGTATAACATACGGTTGCAATTGCTTTAGCCCAGAAGAATAAAGGAAGTTTAGAAGCTGAAAGCATCGTACGAGCAGCCTCAACGAGAGTGCGGTTTCGTCTTTCGACAACGCCGTTTTGTTCAGGTGTTCGAGGTATAGAAGTTTGATGCTCAATTCTTCTTCTTTAAAGAATGCTATCATTATAGTGTTCTTGTTTAAGAACTCAGTTGCCTCTGTCAGTCGCGAACAGAAATTTCAGGGCTGAAGATTTACTTTGATCATTATGAGAAAGTCTTCTTAAAAATTCTGGTGTTTCATCCTTGGAACGTAGAAAGAGTGTCAAGTATATCTGGAGTAGTCATCGACAATTACCAAAATATATTTCTTCCCATTTATGATAGCAACCCGCATTGGACCACATAAGTCCATATGAAGCAAATTTAACCATCCTTTTGAACTTGGAACAGTCTTTGACTTGAATGAACTTCGTTTTGCTTTATCTCACTTCACGACGAGGTACATAGTTGATCCTTGAATACTTCAGTTTTGGATAAACACCAATCACACACTTTCTTTGAAAGCAAGTTAATGTAGCTCGAAAGTTGAGATGAGAAAGTCTTGATGCCATAACCCATGGCTTGAGTGGGTGATGCTTTAGCCATGAGAACTTATTGGAGTTGATGATGTTATTTCTTGAAGAGAATTACTATAGAGATCAGTTTCTACGATTACCGGTTAGTAAGTCGTTTTCCTGATGATCTCTAACAAACACGTAGATTTCCGAAAATGCAACCTCCAAATGCATCACAGAATTGACCCCAACCGAGAAAAGATTATGATTGAGGACCTTCGACGTAGTAAACCCTTTTGATCATAATATTTCCTTGAACCATTTTCTTATAACCAAGGAATTGAGTAAATTGGATCATTGCAAAATGTCGGGTTTACCATATATTTTTCGAAAACAAAATTGCCCACAGTAGTATAATAGATGCCGTCATGTGCTTTGTGCATCCCGAGTCGACAATGAGTAGAATGAGTTGTACAATCTGCAAGAGAATTAGAGGATGATGAAATACATGACAAATTAGATCCTAAAGTATTTGTGAGTTTCAAGACATTAGTTATCCTAGATGCATTATCTATGGCGAAACTAACTCTCTTTTGCAAATTCTCATTCCTAACTTTAGGCACCCATTTCTTTTTTGTCTTAGGAACCCATTTATATCCTGATGGGCATTGTTGTTCTATCCACCATTTCCATGCCTTATTAGTTTTCTCATACAACATCCTATAGTAACTCTTGGAATTTGTGATAGTGGATTCTGATGCAACTGTTTTCTTACGGTATGTTGCAACAGATTTGTTCGCTTGACTTTTGGGTTTCCTAGTACTAATAGGCACTACTTTAGGCTTCTTAGTTCTAGCATTCACGTCATTCAAAAACTTAGATACACAAGCATCATGATTCGAATTGAACACACATTTTCCACAAGTAGCACAAACAGCATTAACATTCAAAGTTCTGGAATTTAAACTGTCATTACACGCAGTTACAGACTTTGTTTGATTAGAAATACTAGAAATCCTAGGGTGTTCTTCTACTTTAGTCTTCTTAAACTTCACATGACTAGTGTTTGGCACGACCTTATCTTTTATTTGATTGCTCCTAAGCTGTGGTCTGCTAACATTCATTTTGTGAGCTACTCTTATAGATGTAGATATGCGAGGATTAGTATTCCTAGAAGTCTGAGTCAACTGTGGTGCTCTAGTTTGTGTGGTACTACTTGCAATTCGATACATGCCTGGTTTAATCACATTTATGTTACTTACAGCTTGCGTTGCTGTTTGAGGCAAATTCTGTGGAGTGACTGGTTTTGATAAACCCTCTGACTCATTAGTTTTTGAAACCGACTTTTTCTTTGCAAAATTTGTTCTCTCAAGAGAGTCTGAAAAAGGAGCCGGTTTTCCTAAAACTGATGGTTTTGGAATCCTTGAGCATTGTGGTTTGTTCTGACAACAAAGGGTTTATCAAACTTAGTGTCCACAGATTTTTCTTTGCTTTTTTTCAATGAGTTCTTTAACACACTTATTGCAATGTTCTTGTGTCTTGCAGTGAGTCTTTCAAATCATGTATTTATGATATTTATCATGTTTTTTAGGAAATACATTTGACGCCTTTCTTTGCAAACTGTGTCATTTTTTAGTTGTTCTTGACATTGTTGTAAAGCGATTTCAAGAAATTGAGTGTTTTTCTAATTTAGCAAAACTTCGTAAAATCTTAGTGTAAATCTCTTTACTTACAAATTCAGTTTGTTCAGAAAATGCTTTTGTGCAGGACAGTCAACATTCCCTAATCTTTATGAAGATATAAGCATTGTTAATTCAGTGATTCATCTAAATCTGTATGAAGATTGCAAATTAAGAACACATACATCTTTAGACCACAAATTCTTGCAAAAGCATATCATACATGTTGGAAAATTCTGCATTATAAATTCAAGTTCATCAATTTCATCATCAAGAGATTCAATATACTTTAAATCTGCATGCATTTCTTGCTTAAGTTCATGAACAAATGCAAAACTATCATTCTAAGTTTTAAGGGAAAGGGGCATCAAACATGTCTTAACAAGGATTTCCATATCTTGAGAAGTTAGGATACGAGGATGAGACGGTCGTTTGATGGTTTTACCGGTCGCTTGATCGGACAAATTTCTTTTCAGCTAGCGATTAAGTTATTCGTCATGACCATTATATGCTTGTTCTACTTTTGCTTATTGATTTTTGACATCTGGTAAGAAATTAATTTTTTTGAAAATATTTGGTTTTGGTTTCATAAATGATTTTTCCACAATTTTTCTTTCTTATTTCATTTGCACTTGTAGCGAACTGAATTTCATAATGCTGAGTTGGGGGTTTAAAAAATTTCATAAAGACTATTTTAACTTTGCTGAGTCAAAAGGTTTTACTAAGTCTATTATTCAATTTTGATCGACTCTTTTCTTTAAGAGTCAGGAGTCTCTTCCCTATCGAGGATGAGTATGTTTGCAGGTATCAGTTGGTCATGTGGATTTTCTTCTAAAAACTTAACCAAACCCTAACTTTATGTGCTTATTCTACCAATAAGCCACGAAATAAGCTTTGTAAGCTTATAAAACCACAAAATTCAATCACTATCCACCCGAGGCTCTTGATACCAAATGTCGGAACCAATAAATCACTTCACTTCATAATTATTAACAAGAAATTAAGATTAGGAGATGAGAAGAATTTTAGAGAGAGAGAATGAGAGAAAACTAGAAAGAGAAACTAGAAATGGGAGGATTACTTGCAAAAGAAAAGAGTTACAAATGAACCAACCACCTCACCTTCCTTGGTGAGGTGTATATGTACCCAACTAAAAGGCTTTCATGCCGTTAGTTAATCTACGGGCTGGGCTCGGGTTTACTTGGGCTTTCGCCCTATACACGTGACCGGTTAGATTACATTAAATGAGCCCGTTTACCCGTTCTAGCCTATTACAACGTTACATATTAGAATGACCAAGACTTAATATTCTAAATGAACGAACTTCCGTGTTCGACTCATTATTTGAGGCTAACAATCTCCCCCGAAGTGAGTTCATTGTGACACTCCTTCGTGAGATCAATGAGATTGCTTTTGTCGATAAGCTCTTGTGATCTTTGTCTCTGTCTACGTTGTAGGCTTGTTCCTTCATGCTTTGTGATCTTTGATCTTTAGCCTTTGTCATTGTCTTTTGACTTTGTCTTTTTCGTCCGAGATCTTTAAATCTTTATCCTTCCGTCTTGATCGTCTTTGCCACCTTGCGATCTTGTGTCTTGACCAACATGCTCATACTTTGCATCATCTTGAAAGCTTGCTAACAATCTCCCTTGATAGACTTGATATCTTTGAAGGAAGATCTTGTATATCAGAGTTTGTGCGGAAGTCTTTGTCTTTAATTCTTGAGCTTTCATGATTCTTGAATCTTGATGCTTATAGTATGTCTTTGTAGTTTGAGCATGAGCATGTGGTAATGAATCCGACTCCAGCTGGAATGAGGCATCACCATCTCCATCTTTATGTATCCTGAAATAAAACAGTTAGCAATAAAGCGTGTGGACGAATATGGCTTTGTCATTCGTCCGGATTTGGTTAGATTAACCTCCGGTTCCGTAGGACCGTTTTACAGTATAAATACTGTACCTGTGATCAGGTAGATTCAAAGAATCTCCTTGACAGGGTTTCCAGCTCAAAGCGTAGGGTCTTCTAACATAGATGTATTAGATTTACCATGCTTGCTAGTTCTCATTACCGGAACGTCTCAAAGCAGACAACACGGTAAGAGTGAATCAGATAGTTACTATCTTTCTGATTAAGCCGTCAATTCATTTCCTGGAACAAGTTTGATTCATATAGAATCTCGCAAGTCACCTACCAAGAGCTTGTTTGATGCTGGCTCAAGCAGGATTTCCATCTTCATTATGAGTACATAAGTATCACTCGGATGTTCTGGCACAATCACAAGGATAATGCGTAGGACTCTTGTTAACAGCTTGTGAACTTATTGGTGTTCAACAAGTGTTAGTAATGGAATGTGTCCTAATGAGATTTATTTAATGGATCTCTTGGCTCTAGACTCGATTAGTGCGTTTTGGTTTGAGTAATCGGAGGCTGGAGCAGACTGCCACCTATTCAATATTAACTAACTCGGAGTGAGAAAGTCAATAGAAGTCGTGTGTATCTCCGTGACAAATGAGACAAGTTTCTTTTGAGAGAAACCCGAATGGCTGGGAAGGGTTGTGCATTGCATCACTGGGTCCATGATGTCGTCTTCAATGTCAGCAATCAACATTGTGATTCTGACAGCATATGTATTGACCCGGTTTCTGCCTAAGTTGTGTGGAGGGCTACTTTCTTTAGACCCTTTATCCATACATTTCTTTTTAATTCTTCAACCCCTTCAATGCTTACCAAGACGTCATTACTAACACCTTGTTGTGATTGTTCCAGTGTTAGCTCAATCTTAGTCGGCATTCTTCCCTTATACACAATCTGTAACACCCTCAAATCTGAGTACGCAGCGGAATGTTGAATATCCGAGGGCGTTACATTTATGGATCAATAGCACAAGATTCTGAGAACGACTACTAAACGTGTCGTTTGAAAAAGATACATTGGATTAACAAAATACTTGTTTGTTACATAAGCCCATGGCTTCAAATTGTTCAACAATGTAAATAAAGATTCCGGTTTATAACAATTGTCCCCATAATGTAATAAAACCCCAAATCTTAAGTGTTGACTCTTCAATTATTGACTTCCAATGTATCACTGCACCTCGTGCCTTATTGACCTGAAAAACATGCTTAAAATGTCAACATAAAGTTGGTGAATTCATAGGTTTATGTAAATGAATGGTAGGACCGCAAGATTTCCAAGTGTATGATTTAGCAACACATGCAAACATCATAAAAGTGATTTCGTTTTCCTAAGCTCATGACACTGAAGCTCGACATGTATGAATGCAATATATTGCCAATGAATGCCCGTGAATGATGTTCTAACAACTCAACAATAGATTCCCATGATTCCTTATCACTCAGGGTGGTAGGTCAATGGGCAGACAAAAAACACTAAGACATAAGAAAGAGGGAAGAAGAAGTGTTAGTGGAGTAAGCAACATATCAATGCCTTACATCACTTTGATTCAGTTAGTCAATGTGAAATAAGGACACAAATCACCTTGATTCACTTAGTCAATGTGAGAAATTAACCCATAATCACAATTCCTAAACAACCAAAACCATAATTTTCCCAATTTGCAAATTAACACAATTCCTTCCAAATGATCAACTAACATAGATCTATCAATTAACTAAGGTTAATTGAACCCAAGAAGCCTTCAAGAACAAAAGCCATAAAAATCACGAAACCTTAATTTTTATAAAAAATAAGGCTTTTTTATCTAATCTTTAAAGATTTGTTATATTGACAAAATATTAGATCAAAAACAACTGTAATTATCAATTAATTAAAAAACCTTAATTTGAAACCCTAATTCCTAAAAACAAATCAGAGCTAGATATTGAAACCTGGCTCTGATACCATGTAAAAATTCTTATTAAGAAGCAATAACAGCTTCTTGAATCTCAATTCAAGAAGACAACACAAGAATCTCAAACTTGATCTCAACCAACACAAGTTATCACTGCTAAGCGGGTGTAACTCTATTATTTAGATTGATAATAGTTTTACAAAACAAAATAAAATAAGATCAAGATGATCAACAATTGGATATCTAGAGAGAGAAATATTAGAGTTTTAGTGAGAGAGATAAATCAATGGATATGAACTATGACGGTTTATCAGCTTAAATAGCAACTCCTCAATTTCAATCTTATCATCGTTAGTCCTATAAGAAATTCATCTTTCTTATCAACAAGCTCGCAAAATCTTTTACATGAAACCAAAGAATTGTAATAATGCATAATCAGTCCCTTAAACTATTTGTTCTAGGTTAATGTTAATTTTAACACGTTCGTCTATGACATTTGTATAGTTACAATGGCTATTGGCTAATACCTTTAGGTGTTAGCCATGTTTATGACAATTCAAATGTTTGGTTTGTTTAGTTAGATTGTTTGCTTATTCGTTGTGAGTTGATTATGTTTATCAATTTATACTCGTTTATGTGCTTAAGTATGTGTTTAACTTATCATTCAACTGGATCTAAAAATACAAATAGAGCATTAGCTAGAGTCTGGGATAAAACTACATATAAAAATTTATATATCTAGAGCAATAGTGATCACATGGTATTGAATGTCTTTGCCCTTGGTTTAGTGATTGGTTCATCTAGCAGTGACCTTTGACTAAAAATAATCGTTATGATTCCTTGGGTAAGATCTGGACAGTGGACTACTAGTATATAAAGAGTCATTAAGCAGTAAGTTAGTAAAGTCTCGTTGAGCTAGGTTTCAATATTATCACCATTATTGTCTCCTAAGATTGATTATAAGCATCTATGAATGCTTTAAGCGGGTGTGTTTAATTGTGACATAATTGGCACATCTAGAGTTTAGGAAGAAGTCTCGCCTAAACCTTAGGAATGATATGTCACCAATGAGATAAGACAATCATTGCACTTATAAACAAAACCTGCGTTTTATTAGATTAATATGGTTATTTGTTTTACCTTACATTAGGCTCAAAACCGCTTCTTTATCTTTAGTTTCTTCAACTTGTGTGTGTTATTTGCCGTCTTTAGTTTATGGTAAACCAGACTCGTGTTAGTATCTCAGGCAAAAAACCTCGTTGCGTTAGTTTAGGAGTAACATAGAATCACTAGGATAAATTAAGGACTACTTAGATAACAAGCAATTCGATAGATTTAAGTATTAAAACACTGGCTTTAGTGTCGACACCCTACTTATCATGACACCTTACATAAACTGATCGGGTACAATGCCCATTAGTGGTAGTAATAGGTAGAGTCGGCAAATATAAATAATAATATCTTGGATAATAAATAGTTACTTACTAAATTGAAAAACATCAAGTTTTGGGCCGCTGCCCAAGGAGTGATGTTGTTTAATTCTTGTTATTAGTATATTTGTAGTTGCAATTTGTAAATTTTTGCTTTTTGTTTGTTTTCTGATTGTATATTTTGCATATTTGTGTGTTTTTATGCTTTTTTAATTCTTGTTGTATTTGATTTGTTCGATTTACGATACGGCGTATTCATCTCAATAAATACGGCGTGTCCACTTATCGGAACCTATACAACGTATTCGACCTCAAACATCAATATGGCGTATCCAGTCTTCTGAATACGGCGTATCGATCTATTTGACCTTTTATCTGTCTTCGTAGTCAATTTATTACTTGAAATGGACAACCCTAACATTACCATGGATGAATATGTTTAGTATGAAACTAAGAGAGCTCTAGAAACGGGGGAAGTGTATAATGGGAACTGCTAAGTAGGGTATGATTTCGATTGGTGTATTAATGATGTGACTCACTGTTCTTTAGATTTTTTGAAACAAATTTCCCAGCTATAGTTTATGATGATGCATTAAGCTTGAAATCAAGGTTTCTCATCTGAACCCACGTAAGATCTCAGCCGTCGATGAGTTATTTTGAAAAATGAAACATCGTTATTCGAATATGGGATGAGAGATTCAATGTTATATCCTATATTGATCTGTTTTTTTTAACGTATTTTTCTGTCACAATGATTGTAAAGTTGGATAAGGACAATGATGGATGATAAATCGATATTAAAAAAAAACAAAAAATTATCGATTTTATCATTCATATTTGTCCTTATCCAATTTTAAAGCATTGACAGAATAATACGTTAAAAGGAAACAGATCATTATAGGATATAACATTGTATCTCTCATCCTCATATTCGAACAACGATGTTTCATTTTTTCAAATTAACTTCATCGACATGCTGAGATCTTACCGTGGGTTCAGATGAGAAACCTGATTTCAAGCTTAATGCATCATCATAAACTATAGCTGGGAATAAATTTTGTTTCAAAAAATCTAAGAACATTGATGTCTACATCATTAAGACACCAATCGATCATACCCTACTTAGCAGTTTCCCAGTTATACACTTCCCCGTTTCTAAGAGCTCTCTTAGTTTCATACTAAACATATTCATCCATGGTAATGTTAGGGTTGTCCATTTCAAGTAATAAATTGACTACGAAGACAGATAAAAGGTCAAACAGATCGATACGCCGTATTCAGAAGACAGGATACGCTTATGATGTTTGTGGTCGTCATACGTTGTATAGGTTCGATAAGTGGACACGCCGTATTTATTGAGATGAATACGCCGTATCGGTTATTCGATCAAAACAAATACAACAAGAATTAAAAATGCAGAAAAACACACAAATATGCAAAATATACAATGCAGAAAACAAACAAAAACAAAAATATACAAATGCAAACTACTAAATATACTAATAAACAAGAATTAAACAACTTCACTCCCTGGCAGCGGCGCCAAAAACTTGATGTTTCATTTAGTATAGGTAATATTTTTTATCAAGTTTTATTATTTATATTTTGCCGACTCTACCTATTAACTACCACTAATGGGCAGTGTACCCGATCAGTTGTAGGTTCATTGATAAGTAGGGTGTCGATCACTAAGAGCCGATTGTTTAATACTTACATCTATCAGTATTCTAGTTATTAAGTTAGTCGTATTTATCCTAGTTTAATTTATGTTACTCCTAACTAACGCAAAGAGGGGTTTTTTTGCCTGAGATTAAACACGAGTCTTGGTTTACCTAAACTAAGATGACGGCAATTAACACACACAAGTTGAAAGACTAAAGATAAAGAAGCGGTTGAGCCTAATGTAAGGAAAACATATTAACCATATTTAATCTAACAAAACGCAGGTTTTGTTTATAAGTGCAATGATTGTCTTATCTCGTTGGTGACATATCATTCCTAAGTTTAGGCGAGACTTCTTCCTAAAACTTAGATGTGCAATGTATGTCTCAATTAAACAAACCCGCCTTAAAGCATTCATAGATGCTTATAATCAATCTTAGGAGACAATAATGGTGATAATATTGAAACCTAGCTCAACGAGACTTTACTAACTTACTGCTTAATGACTCTTTATATACTAGTAGTCCACTGTCCAGATCTTTACCCAAGGAATCATAACGTTATTTGTTAGTTATAGGTCACTTGCTAGTTAACCTATTCACTAAACCAAGGGCAAAGACAGGTCAATACTTGTGATCCTATTGCTCTAGATATATAAATTTTTATATGTAGTTTTATCCCAGACTAGCTAATGCTCTATTTGTATTTTTAGATCCAGTTGAATGATAAGTTAAACACATACTTAAGCACATAAACGAGTATAAATTGATAAACATAATCAACTATCAAGAATAGCAAACATCTAATAAACAACACCAAACATTTGAATTTGTCATAAACCATGCCACACTAAAAGGTATTAGCCAATTGCCATTGTAACTATACAATGTATAGACGAACGTTGTTAAAATTAACATTAACCTAGAACAAATAGTTAAGGGACTGATTATGCATTTTTCTATTCTTGTTTCAGTTGTAAAAGATTTTGAGCTGTGTTGATAAAAAGATGAATTCTTAGAGGACTAAAGATGATAAGATTGGAAATTGGGATGTTGGCTTTTTATGCTGGTATAAAACGCGTCATTAAGTTCATATCTTTTGATTTATCTCTCTCACTATAACTTAATAATTTTCATCTCTCTAGTTATCCAATTGTTGATAATCTTGATCTCATTTTCAGTTTGTTTGTAATAAACTTTTATCAATCTAATTTATAGAGTTACACCCGCTTAGCAGTGGTAATTGTGTTGGTCTGAGATCAAAGTTTGAGCGATTCTTGTGTTGTCTTCTTGATTGAGATTCAAGAAGTGTTTGATTGCTTCTTACATAAGAAATTTTTACTTGGTATCAGAGCCTGGTTTTTCAATAACTAGCTCTGATTTGTTTTAGGATTAGGTTTCAAATAAGGTTTTTTAATTATTGATAATTACAGTTGTTTTTGATCTAATATTTTGTCAATATAACAAATCTTTAAAGATTAGATAAAAAAGCCTTATTTTTTATAAAAATTAAGGTTTCGTGATTTTTATGGCTTTTGTTCTTGAAGGCTTCTTGGGTTCAATTAACCTTAGTTAATTGATAGATCTATGTTAGTTGATCATTTGTAAGGGTTTGGGGTTGTTTTGGCCCCTAATTGGGAAAATTATGGTTTTGGTTGTTTAGGAATTGTGATTATGGGTTAATTTCTCACATTGACTAAGTGAATCAAGGTGATTTGTGTCCTTATTTCACATTGACTAAGTGAATCAAAGTGATGTAAGGCATTGGATTATGTTGCTTATCTCCCTAACACTTCTCTTTCCCTTCTTTCTTATTTCTTAGTGTTTTTGTCTGCTTCTGTGACATATCCTCCTGAAAGTGATAAGGAATCATGGGAACTATTGTTGAGTCTTTAGCCTTATTTGATTGTTATTTGTTTTATTATCTGTTATTATTATGTTTGTTCATGGTTTTACTGATGATGAGTATGAACCAGATCATGTTGTCACCTTAATTAATAAATTAGATCTTATCTTCCTTACATTTTTACATCTAATGATTCTTCAACTTTACAATTGTTACTATAAAAATTAAAGGAACTTAGTCATTAATGTTTAGTCATTTGCTATGCTTTTGGCTCTTAAGGGCAAAAATAAAACTGGTTTTATTGATAATACATGTAGAAGATCTAATACTGATGAAGTATTAAGGAGACAGTGGGATAGGGTGAATGCTGTGGTGTTGGGTTAGATTTTGAATTCTATTCCAGAAGAACTTTTTTTGGGTCAATTTTTTTTTTAAAAGAGCATTTGAAGTATGGAATGAATTAAAAGAGACTTTTAATGGAGTTGATGGTTCCGTGACATTTAATTTTCACCATTAAATTAACTCTTTGACTCAAAATGATTCTCCTGTTATTGAGTATTTTAATAAGTTGAGCACTTTGTGGAAACAATTTGATGCCCTAGTTCAACTTCCTAGGTGTACTTGTCATGCTGCTGAGGACTTTAAAAATCATAACCAACTTATGAAACTAATGCAATTCTTAATGGGATTAGATGATACCTATATGCAGTTGAGAATTAATATTTTGTCTAGAGACCCTTTGGCTGATGCAAAGGGTGCATATGTCCTTATTTCTAGTGAGGAATCTCACACAGCTATTGTTATTGGTTTAGGTATCAAACTTTTGGTAACACTCCTATACCTAATAATGCCCCTAGGCTTAATAACAATGGTAATAGGAGGACTGCTGGTGGTCCTACTCTGGTTTGTGAACATTGTTGGTTCAATGGTCACACTATTGATAGATGCTTTAAGTTGATTGCGTATCCTAGTGATTTTGGAAAAAAGAACAATACATCTAATGCTAATCAGAATTATCAGAAATTTTAATAGAAGATTTATAAATCAACATAATTCGATCTGGTGGTTCTAGTTCCTATTCTACTTTTTATTATGAAAGATTTCAAAAATAATCTCTTTATAAAAAGAAATTCTCTAAATGATAATGGGAAAGGTGTTCAAGCCATATTGGCATGTATTATTTTTAATAATAATAAGTTTTTCAATAAAAAATTTAACAAGTTCTTTAATTCAAATATTGGTACTAAGTCTGCTCTTGAGCAGACTGGTATTATTTTTTATTCGGGTGCTAACCAGCACTTGACTTATACTCTTGATAAAAACTTAGTTAATGTTATTGATATTTCCTATCTTAGAATCAAAGTTTCTCATCCTAATAGAACATAAGCTTTGATCACTAAGGTGGGAAATCTCATACTAACTGATTTTTTAACTCTATATGATGTGCTGGTTGTTCCTGAATATTCTATCACTCTCATATCTGTTCATACAGTAGCCTAGGGACAACATTATTTATTGTTGGTTTTTGGGATGAGTCAATGTGTTTTTCTCATGTCTCGGGATTTGATGACATGTGAAAATGAATGGGGATGAGTAAAAAGGTTAATGGTATTGTATTATTTTAATTAGTAGGGAGGTAATCTTATTTAAGAAATAGTGTTGTTCATCTATAATACGAAATAAATGGCCAATAAAAGACTTGGTTCATCCCTCTGATCAAGTTCGGTAACGTTTTAAGAAATGATATGTTTTTTTTTTTGAAATAATAACATGATAATATACCTTGTGACATCTGTCAAAAGGCTAAACAAACTAGAGAACCCTTTCCATTGAGTAAGGCACATGTCTACTTTTTGGTGTGCTTGCATGCATTGACATTTCGGGGGCCTTATTATGAGGTTGTTGAAGGATGGTCTTAGCTATTTCTTGACTATTGTTTGGATGACTTCACAAGGGTGTTTGGGCTATCGCATATAGACTAAAGAAGAAGTGTTTGATTGTATTTTTGTCTTTTACAATTTGATTAAAAATCAATTTAAACAAACTATAAAGACTTTTAGAAAGTGACAATGGAACTAAATTTATCAATCATAAGTTTACTGGTTTTTGTGGAAAACATGGCCTTAATACATTAAAACCTCTTGTTCTTTACGTTCCTAACAGTATTAGAGATTGTGGAAGGAAACATAGACATCTGCCTTTATTGTTGCCAGATCCCCTTTATTTTAGGGGGAATTCCTCTTAACTTGTGGTCTGAGTGTATTCTTACTGCTTGTTATCTGATTAACAGGTTGCCCAGTTCAGTGCTCAAGGGAAAATCTCCTTACCAACTTGTTTTTAAAAAGAAATTTATTTAAAACATTTAAGAGTGTTTGGGTGTCTTTGCTTTGCTACTGTTCTTAACAATCATGATAAGTTTAGCAGCAGAGCTGAAAAATGTGTTCTTGTTGGATACTCTTCTTTTAAGAAAGGGTATAAGTTGTTTAGTCTTGAAAGAAAGCAGTTTGTTTTTTCAAGAGATGTTATTTTTATTGAAAAAGTGTTTCCTTTTAAGATTAAACATAGTTATGTGGATAAACCTAGTCAGGACTTGGATCATGTAAATTTCTTTGATGAATTTGTTCATGAGGGTCCTGACACATTCAATGATAATACAAACTTGAATGCTTAAGTTCATAATGACGGTGGCAATTCTCCTCATTCTAGCAGTCTAACATCTGACCATTTTTAAGGATGAATTAAGGCATCCTCAAGGTTCCAAGGGTTCTGCTAGTGAGAATGAGATGGTTGCAACATCTGAGCCTGATACTGCATTATCTAAGGGTGGTTATCCTGACACTTCAACCACAGAACATGGAGTTAATTGATGTGTTCCATGTTAAAGTTAAGGGGAGATGTTAAGATTAATATTAACCTGGAACAAATAGTTAAGGGACTAATTATGCATTTTTCTATTCTTGTTTCAGTTGGAAAAGAGTTTCACCTGTGTTGATAAAGAGATGAATTATTGGAGGACTAAAGATGCTAAGATTGGAAATTGGAGCTGCTATCTGGATAAATACGTCACGAGTTCATATCTTCGATTCATCTCTCTTACTAAAACCCTAATATTTCTCTGTCTAGATATTCAGTTGTTGATCATCTTTGTCTCGTTTTATTTTGTTTGTAAGACTATTATCAATCTAGATAATAAAGTTACACTTGATTAGTAGTGGTAACTTGTGTTGGTTGAGATCAAGTTTGAGATTGTTGTGTTGTCTTCTTGAATTAAGATTTAAGAAGCTGTTATTGATTTTTAATAAGAATTTTTACAGAACGATTAAAGTAAATAAAACCGAACGTGTATATAGAGTATAGAGATTACAAGGGTTTTCCTATGGATTGAAGCACTTTGTAGGACCTTCTTGGCTTCTTTGATCTTTTTAAAAACTCAATGCTTGGTGATTAATGCTCTTTTTCATACATGCAAAATTCGTATAGGGTTTGTTATTTATAGAGTTGAAAATTAGGTCGATTACGCAGTATTGAAAGGGTTCAATGTGGGCGTTATTGTGGTAAAGTGCGTGGGCTCCTATGATTATTATTATTCCAGAATATTCCATGCTTGAACTTGAATACGGCGTATGGCTTTCTTCTGGATACGACGTATAGATCTTTATTTCTTTGTGGATGCTACAGTGAAGTTGGGGCATGGATACTCCGTATCTTCCTTGGATGGGATACGGCGTTTAGGTTGTAAAAATAGTAGTCATTCTTGATTTCTTTATTTAAGCTCCAAAATGCGTGCCTTTTGAGTAACTTTCACCAATTGCTCGATAATTACTGCAAATCATAAATATAAGCAATTAAGTATTAATTCATGCATAAATAATATAAAACGATCAAAAAAATAATAGTGGGATAAAAAAAATTAATTGTTATAAAATAGACGTTATTTGATGTCATTAGACATCTTTATCAAGAGCCTTCCAAGTGCTTTATTTCTTGAATTTTGCTCCAACTTCGTTCGAAGACCTCCCATTTCAACTACGGAGGTGTATTAGTTATATTATATATTAACCCCTTTTTATCTACTAGGCTTTAGCTCATTTTGCTTTGTATGATTACTCTAGGTATTTCTTGGATTAATGTTAATGGATCAGGAGATTGGAATTATTAAACCTTAATTCGAAAACTATGATGACATCTATATACTCATGCTAATTCATATTCAACTTGCCTACTGAGAAATAAATTTTTTTCAATATACACCGTCGTTAAACTCCATCATGCATTAGTTTTTTGCTGAAAATTACTGCAGAGGACATATTTTAGACCTTTTTACGCAGCAAGGAAATTGTTTTTCCACTTTTCTTAAACGGGACCACAATATCGGGCTGAGAATAGTGGGGCGATATTACTTTTTTGGGTGACATTACACGTGTTGATAAAACAAGCACCCTCAAATAAATCACAAGTCAACAAAAAAATGAATGGCCCACTTGTAAGAATGTCACCCCATTTTTTGAGTTTTAAGCGATATACACTATTCGTGAAGGAATAAAAAATAGATGTCGCCCGATATTTTTGTATTTTGGGTGATATTAAGCTTTTATCGGTCGATATTCTATAGGAAATCAGAACTCGATCAATGACATCCGAGAATGACTTATACATAGTGTTTATTTACATATATGAAATCAGAAATCCTTTAATTGTTATACAAATATCGAATTATAGATGTTGTGGTGTGTATGAGAAGTATAGGAATATTATAGAAAAGTGGTGGTTGTGTTGTGGCGGTGTTGTGGTTTTGGTGCTGCGGTGGTGACGGTGCTGTTGTGGTGGTGTGGTGTAGTTGTTGTTGTGGTTTTCCTGCTGCGGTGGTGGAGTGGTGGTTGTGTTTTCTTTGTGGTGTTCTTGTGGTGGTGGTTAACAGTTGTTGGTGGTTTTGTGGTGGTTTTGCTAATTGTTTATTTTATTAGTGAATATGGAGAATTACAAGGTAAATTTTTTGTTTTGTATTACATTAGCATTGTGATTTTTTTATGTATATGTGTAGTAATATATACTATTATGTTATTTTGTTTACGTATACGTAAGGATCCTCCTGTGAGTTTGAAAATTAGAAGTAAGTGGAAGTTGATTAAAGTGATTAGAAAAAAAATTAGGAACAGCGTGAGGGAACAATTATTTAGGAACACGTGTTTTGGTTTTTTGTTAGATATAGACGATTCTTTGGAGAATTGCGTGCTAATACATTTTATGAGTTGTCGGCAAATTGAGAGTTTACCTGAACACACGGATGTCGTTCCTTTTACTTACCATTTAAATGGTCATTACATAGAATTTGGGCGGGAGGAGTTTTGCCTTATAACTGGGTTAAGGTTTGGTCCGGAAAATAGTGATCACTATGTAGAGGGTATTAATCCATTTAAGAGACTATTGTTTGGCTCAGATATAGATGGTGGCCATATAACTGGTCAAATGTTGCTAGATAAGATTAATGGTGAAGAGTTTTCTAAGCTGCAAGACGAGGATGTTGTTGCTGTTTGTCAGTTAGCTATTTTGCATTTGATATTATTAGGTCGCAGACTGCGTAATATTATCCAGAATGGTCTCGGTTTAGGCTTAAGAGTTGATAACCATAAGTGGGAAACTATCATTGGAGTTATATTTCTGGGCTAAATCTGTACCCGACAGTAAAGAATATGAGAACAGTTGTGTTGGGATAGATTTTATGCTTGTCAAGCTCTTCCTAATCGTCCACTTGCTAAGTATACATTGTCGGGCTTTACATGGGTCTTTAAGGTATGTCATCTATTTATTTTTTATGCATATATGTATGTAGAATGTTAACGAATGTAAAGAAATAAATTTTTTGGACGTGGATATTTTAGACATATAAAGTACCGGCCCTTGAATATTATACACATCAACAACGTTATCCTAGAGCAGTTGCTGGGTCTAACCTTAAGAGATTCAAACGAAAAAATCTAAAGGAATTTTTTGATGTGAGTTTTTTTTAATTATGTAGTTTATTTTTTGTTATACGATTTTAATATTTATTGAATTACGTTTTTAATTTTTAGTTATTGTCCTTTTTATATTTAAAGGAGCTCGACCTATCTGAAGATTGAGACCGATGATGCTTTGAGGCTAAAGCGGAGGTGGTGGGTTAGGTACCCAAGATTTTCTTTGATGTGTATTCGTGGAAGTACTCAGATACCTAACAAGTCGATTTTGGTGTTCCAAAATACAATCGATCTGCGTTTGATGTTTCATCAAAACATTATAAAGGAATTGCATGAAAAGAATGAGCCAAGATAGATTGTTGAAAAGAAGTGTTTTATACTTTTATAAGGTAAATTGTTATTGTTTTATTTTGCGATGTTATATTATAAGTGGAAATGTTAGTGACAATCAATTGTTTAATTATTTAATGCTTAGGGACAATCAAAAACTGTTGAAGTTAGTGAACATTATCGGTTTAACCACTTTAGTGGTTTTAAAAACAGCAGGTATTATTTTGTGAATTTAATCTTTATTTAATTTATTTATAAAAAACTAACTAAATATTATAATCTTGCTGTTAGGGGTTCCAACAAGATGGTTCCTAAACTGATCACGGCGCAGGATAGTGATTCTTTATTTATGATGTGGTGCCAACAACCCAAATTTATTCCGACTACGTTTGAGCAGCCAATGCCGTCTCGGTATCCAACCTCTTATCCCAGCACTCCGTATATTACGACCCCTATGGCACAACAAGGATTTGCCTCATGGTCTTCTACCTCTTATGAGGCCGGTCCATAACACGTTGGTGGAGTCAATCTGGTAATCCAATAATTATTCTAGATTGAGGTTCTATTATAATAGTTATACTAATCATGATATACTAATAAATGAAAACTTTATATGTTTTTTAGGATGCAATGCATCGTGGAAAGAGAGAGATGTTTTCAAGAAAATATTAGTTGAGCCCATTCACTTGTTGTAACACCCCTAAAAATGTGTCGCAGCGGAAATATGTCCTGGGAGGTAGAGGAGAGAGGGGAGTAGATGTTGGGCGTTACTTCATATCTACAACAACACAAGTTACAAGAGAATGACCTCTAAATGTGTCGTTTGAAATGTAATCTCGTTGATTTTCTTGAAATCGATATAACATTTGTCCCATAATTGCATCATAATGAACATCTTGAAAGTAATACAACGAGATTTGATCATTTGTACGTAAGTAGAAAATCCATGAATGAAAATCTTGTCAATTATGCTCCAATGCACTTCAAGTAAGCCAAAGCATCAAAATTCACCTGAGAAAATATCATCTTAAATGTCAACATAAGTTGGTGAGTTTCATAGATTTTTGTAAGTATAAATGTTGAAATCATAAGATTTACTATAAGTATGCATATGGCATTTCAATTCTTATAATAGTCGCTAAAATGTAAGTATAACATGTGAACGAAAAAGTATAGTGTCTACTGCTTCACCACAGTATAATGAAAAATGTTTAGTAAGCAGATTTGTTTAAAAGAGTGCGTTGGACACAAGATTTCCTAAATGTATGTGACTTACATATAACAGATTCAGTATCGTATAAAATGTATCTACTGTTGCGCTTTAAGCTCATGGACTCTGAAGCTATTTTGGGTTTTGGCATTTATTTGCAGTGTGTATTTGCCGTACCAGTGTCCTGACCAAGGCTCCAATGGAGATTTGACATGGTTATATCCATTTATCGGGAGGCCCGTGGGCTTGTGAGCGCTAGCTCACCCGGATACGGGATAATTAGTCCCAATAGATTATTTATAACATTCACGCTTACATCTTTAATTACAGTTCATGGTAGTTGGGGCAAAAGAGACTAGTCTAATCGTACTTAAGCAACACTGTAAACAAGAGATGATAACCTAAACATTGTGTCCAATGGAAGAAAAACCATTGTATTATAACAGTTTAAATAATTAATCATAAGTAGAAAGAGTGTGAATAAATAAGTAACAGGTTTGTAAATGTGTATAAGTATTAGTATGTAAAACGTATGTAAACAATGTATCACCCCCCATTTTTACAATATAGTAGCGGATGCTAAATCTGGGGGTATTACTTATGAATTCAACATCATAATCATAGATAACATCTTTAAAGAGACGTTGTTGGAAAAATTTAGTTATATTCATGATAATTCAGAGTTTTTAAAAATACGTTTTGCCAAGTTCTAAAGTTAAAGGTTTAAATTATATATACTTTATATATGTAACACCCCCATTTTTACAATATAGCAGCGGAAGCTAATCTGGGGTATTACTTCATGGATACAACAATCCTAATCATAGAAAACAACTTTAAAAGAGACGTTGTTGGAAAAATTTAGTTATCATTCATTATAATCAGAGTCTTTACAAAATGCAGGTCCCAAAATCTAAAATATTATGTTTGAATGATAACAGTTCAGCTATCTTCGAGTCCATGCCACTCCTTGCCGCAACTTGCTCAATTACCTGAGATAGACATGCTAAAAAGTCAACACAATGGTTGAGTGAAATTCATAGGTTTGAAATGTAATAGTTAAATACAAGTTATAGTGGAAATACAAGTATTGCAGGGACAATCATCACGGGGAACGATATTTATTGCATCTAAGCTCATGACATCAATACATTAACAGGGAAGATCACCGTAGTGATATTGGTTAGGGACAGATGTCCCCGTAGAAAAGGTAACTTGCCAAGGTTACCTATTAGGAAAAATATAGTGCGTTTGACAACCCCAAACATGGGTATACAAACGGGAGCCGTCACCCCTAATAGATCTATTCACAATATTCACGTTCACTCGTAAGCAATTAATGGTTCATGTTATGGAAATAGTGGCACTGGAAGCTACTTAGGCAATAATATATCTGGATAGCATACAGTTGGAAAAACACTTGCATTCATGGTTTATATCAGGTATCACAGGTTTATAAAGTATTCAAAAGATCAAAATGTGGGGTTATGAATTCATTAAGTCTTTGAAAAGTAATCACATTGTTATAAGATAAACGAGTATGTAAAAGAGTTTGTAACAAGCATGTATCCTCCTCGCGGGTTTATGAAAACATTAAAGAGATTGAAAAGCAAGAATATGAACTCACTATAGGTTTTAAGTACTTGTGTATATTAAAAACAATTGAGCATGTATCCCCCTCGCGGGTTTATAAAACATTAAAGAGATTGAAAAGCGAGGCTATGAACTCACCTTAACAGGGAAATCTAATTAACGGCAAAAGTATATCAAAGGAAAGGCGTCTGTATGGTAGTACGAAGTTATCTACTCGGGCGTAAAGTATATCAACTTGAAAGAAAGCAGCTTCGTCACGTAACCTGAGATAATATGTCGAGTCTTAGAATGATTGTACTCTAGAACTTTGATTCTAGGAGTTTAATATTGTTATGAGTTTGATTGGAGAGTTTGGAATTATTGTGTCACCGTTCGGGCCATCATATGTCAGAGGTCATTCAGTAAACGTTTGAGGAGCTAGGACACTTTAAATCGTAAACCCAACAACTCTGTCAGAACGTAATACCA
>BQNB010074733.1:3510-20641 GCA_026074375.1 Tanacetum coccineum | reverse complement strand
CGTGCTCGGGACGTCCAGGAATCTCATTGTTGAAGTAATCTTATTGAAATAACGGATGTGAGCATGTGGATCCTCTTTATCATGTCCGAAAAACTGTTTGTTTTGAACAAGATTGATCAAACCATGCTTCAACTCAAAGTTAGCATTAATTTCGGGAATTACAATTGCATCCTCGTAACCCTCGGTGGGTGCTTGGAGCAATTGTGCCATAGTCCGGTTATCAGCCATCGGAACTAATGGAGGATTAACAAAAGGTTCTTCTAAATGAAATGGTTGAACAACAGCCGGTTGGCTTTGTTGTTGACGGTTACGGTTGCGGGTTTGAGAACGAGTGCGCATGCACAAATTAGAAAAAGAAAATTTAAACTAAAAATTTGTATATTTTATTTTATTATTTATTTATTTATTTATTTATTTTTTATTTTTTTTATAAACTAAATTAACGGATAACGAGAAGACAACTTAAACCAAATAATCAAATTTACTTCACGGTAGCTCTTAAAAATTTTACTTTTTAAGGTGAGCCGTACTTCGTAAATGACACAAATGGCAAGTTTTTAAATCTTTGATTCGAGTTGGGAACTTATTATGATAATACCTCAATTGAAGGTATTATTTGTTGGTGTTCTTTTACCAACTTTGTTTATTTTATTTTTTTTATGGACAATTTTTTTTTTTTTTTGATTTTTTTGTTTGTTTTTTTAATCTTCTACTTATACTAAAAAGAAAATAAAAATATTTTTTTACTTTTTATTTTTTATATATTTTTTTGTTTTTCTTAAAAGCGTAACTTTCGAAAACGAAAGGTTCTTCAAAACACGATCAACAAACTTCAAACGAAAGAATCTTAATCACAAATCCCCGGCAACGGCGCAAAAAATTTGATACACGTAAAATATATATATATATATATATATATATATATATATATATATATATATATATATATATATGTATATATATATATATATATATATATATATATATATGTATATATATATGTATATATATATATAATACTATGAAAAATTACCAATTTACCCTTGAGGACAAATGTGAAAAGGAAACTCCTTCAAAAAATAATAAAGATATAATATATATTCGTATCTTTAACACGGGAAGTATGGATCCCCAGGTCGATTCCTTCCACAACGACTTAGTACAATTTGAGACACCACGTTTGATGCTTGGACAATGATTTGAATGGGATACAAAGATTGATTTGATTATCTATATCTACCAATTAAAAACAATTAAACACTAAGCAATTAACGGGAGCAAATAAAACTCGACAATAAAGTAAATTAAGCAAAACTAACTCTTAAAAATGCAATAAATTTCTAAACCTAAAATAAGATAAAAGAAAATTTTAGAAAAAGAAATTACAATTTTTTGATTATTTTTTTTGAATTTTTTATGAATTAAAAACTAATTAAATATATTTAAATCCTAGAAAATAGCAAATTAAGTCCTAAAAATTCTAAAAAATGAATTTTAAACCTAGAAAAAGTACTAAAAAATTATAAAATCTAAGAAACTATTTTTTAACTATTCTTAAAATTAAAATCCATCTTTAAAATTAAAAATAAAGCCAAAAATGAAAATCTAAAATCAACAGTGTTGAAATGAGTTTCTGAATGTTAACCGAACAGTAATTATTCTAATGTTAAAACTATTTTTTTGTATTTTTAAAATTAATCCTCAATTTTTTATGATTTTCGAACTTAAAAATACACCCTAAGAAAAATGATTAAAAAAAATGCTACTCAAATTTAAAGAAAAAATTATGAAAAATTCAGGGAAAGTCCTAATCCTAACAAAGATTAAAGGAAAAATAAAAATAAAAAAGACAGCTTAACAAATAAGTCCGAAAGAAACAACGGCTTATAGATAAAGAAAGTAAAATGAAAATCTGTACAAGTATTAAAATGTGGGAGAGAAGTTGATGATGACTATTGAAGCAACTTGGTTATAAACACGTTGGGCATGTGAGCGAGGGGTCTTGGGTTCGAGTCTGGCATACACCCATTTTTTGCATTTTTTTTATTTTTGAAAAGCAAAAGCTTAATTTGAAAGAAAACACCTTTTTAAGCACTTTTAATGAAGGGAGCATAAGCTGAAACTTAAAGATAAGCTTTAAAAGAGCTTATGAAGTACTGATTACACAAAACTCAAATTAAGCTCAAATTACAAACCAAAAACTGTTTTAGAATCCTTAAGATGTCTAATAACTAGTTTTAATAAGCTACTCTTCTCTCTAACACTTAATCCTAACTGAATCTAAGGATTAAACTCAGAACTCAGAAATAAGCATCAAAAAAATTACCTATAATTCAACAAACTTAACAAGCTAAAAAGCACTATAAGCTAGAACTGAATTTGAGCTTTTGAAACTATCTATCACTCTATTAACACTAATAAAGACCATAAAAACAAACACCTAAAGCTAGAAATCAAAATTTAAAAAACTACTTTTACTTCCTACTGTTTTTGGTCTTTTTGGATTTTTTATGAACTTTAAGAGAAAATGTACCTAAGATATTAAGCTAGAATTTTAAAAATAAGTCTAAAACTATAGTAAGCTATGTTTTAACTAAAAGCCTACTGAATTTAAGACCTTAAATCCTAAAATTACAAGCCTAAATGAAGCCAAAAAGTTAGCAGTAGTAACTGAGGTTACTACTGCTTATGCAACTAATCAAAAAAAGGACAGAAGGAACAAATGAGCAGAAGACCCAAGTGGCTTCTACGGCATAAAATCCACCAAAGAGTAGTAAACCAACCTAATACCAACAAGTATCAAGCTTAAAAGAGCTTTGATTCAAAATTATAGCAATCGAACAATAAGCACAAACTATACCCTGGGCTGGCAAATAAAAAACTAAGAATTTTGGCCTTAAATATGCTTCAATTTAGTAAACTAATAAACTTCTGAAAACTCCTTTTCTTAACTGATTTTAAATGATTCATGAACACATCTCACGGCAATGAGCACAAGTCACTTTTGACTTTTAGAGGGTCAAAGGTGCAATAATTCCAAACACCCCTTTAATACATTTGACAGATTTAATTTTAGACTTATGAATTGAAAATTAATGTTGAAAACTTATAACCAATATAATAAGCATATTACAGCTTAAACAAACAGATTCAAAACAATTTATAAAGCAGAAAACACGAATCTACAACTTAATGCTAACTATATTTTTTTGTTTTTGAGATTTTTTTAGACGAAATATTTGAAAAACTAAATCTAAATCTAGAAAGCTAAGAACAGATTAAAATTGATGACTAATAAGCAAAATTAAACACAGATAAGCAACTAGATACGCAGTTAAGTAAAGCTATTAAGCAACTAAGCACACATTAAAACTAATAAGTAATAAAGTAGTTTTTTAACCTAAACTTTAAAGTAACAAGGAATTAAAAGAAAACTTACTTAAAGCTTCAGCTAAACAGAAGCTAAGTGCTTATAGAGCTTATCAACGGCTCTGGCTTATCCTAGATAAGCCAGTAAAGTCCATGGAAGCCCTTTCATGATAGGCTTCCCTTCCAAAAGCTTATAAGTCCAAATATATCCTAGATTTTAAGCGAATTTAAAGGTTTAAGTAGATAATAAGAACTAAATTAATGCTCTAATCACTAAGCTTTAGAGACTAAGAGAGCAACTTAAAGAGCTTACTAAGTCATAAACATACACACTATTGAACTATTTGAGAGCGTTATTTCAAATGCTTAAAGGAAAAAAATTGAATTTCTTAAACTGAAAAGAGCGATACATTATACTTGAAATAAAAATTACAACTGAATTTTAAAGAAATACTATAACTACTAAAAAGCTACAAGCTAAACTGTGAAAAAGGAAAAAAAATAAAGATGAGTGTGGAGTGAGAGGTTAAGGCTTTTATAGCCAGCTGTTGAAGGTTTCTAGCCTCTTAGCTTCTTTCCATGGCGCTACCCCCCCCCCCCCTGTTGGGGGGGGGGGGGGGGGACAGCTCCTTGTAATCTCTGCCATTCATTTCTTCCCAATGATAGGTAAGTAATTCTTTCCCTTGAACATTTCATAACTCACAACGGATTGCCAGCGTGGCAATCCGTTGATGTGACATTTGTGCTTTTATTGAGAGTATAATCAGTGTAAAAAAACACTTCTCTTGTGCTTCCTCTCTTCCATGTGGCATTCTTTTGTTAGGGATTGACCAATAGATTTGCTTGGTGAAGTAATAACCCTTCCACATCAATCATTGTACTTGAATGTCTATTTTGGTCCCTTAATTGGCAGAAAGCCCATGTTTTGAGTGGTGGGGTGATTGTGGGAAGACGCATGAAACAACAATTGTTCATGCGCCATTTTTTTTTGTTTTTTTTTTTACCGAATATGGGTAAAAAATGGGGGGTAGAGATTGGGGAATAAATGGCAAACTAGGTCCTTTGTCTTTGTTATAAGAAAAAAGTGTAGTGTAAAATGACTTTCAATAATGGCAGAAATGGCACCTGGTTATTATAAACAGGTTTATGGGTTAAAATGGGGCTTTGTTTTAGCTATGGATCCGTGAGAGGTTTTTAGGCTATGGCCCATTTAGACTTCAAGACCATTTGTGTAATCTTTTGAAACTTAAGTGGACGAATTTGAAACTTTGAATTTTTTGTCCTTTAGTGTTTTGTCGAGACTTTTGTTGAACCCATAGTTACTGAGAGCTTTAAAACTTTTTTGACGATTGGCTTGATTTCCCGGCTTCCTTTGGCTCTTCCCGTTTCCCGTAGTCCCGTGTTTGCTACATTTTTGATTGTTTTCTGTCGTAATATTGCTTATCCATACCTGTAGCAACACAACAAAACACAACAACACACATATCTTTCCATTTTTAATCAAGTTTACTGGTATTTTAGGGTAATTTTTGGTATTAAATGGATGTGTGTTTTCACACATATCAATAAGCAACGAAACTCGCACCGATTGGAGTTATAAGGTTGGATCAAGATTTTGGATCGTAGAGAGAAAATAGTTGATTGCGGCGTGATGTTTGTGAGAGGGTGATTAGGGTTAGTGTGTTTATATGCAGAGGGAAGTGCGAAAAAAACCGTCACACGTCTCGCCGTCAGTGTTTGAGACACGGTAACGGTGCAAATTGTTTTTTCGTTACCTACTAACGTAGGTTTAAAATAAAGGTATTTTTGTCTTTTTGCTGTCACAAAGATGTATAATGAACTTTTTCTTTATTTTTTTTTAATCTTTCTTTATTTTTTAATTTAAAAAAAATTACGTTATTATTCGTAAGAAAAGTTGAATTTTTTTAAGTGCTTTTTAAATTTTTAAAAAATATTTTTTTATGTTGTTATATCGAGAAAATAGAGGTTACATAAATTGCTTTTAGTAAGGAGATATTTATTTTCAAATTAATAGTAAAGATGACGTTTTCTTTATGAGGAAGGTACTTAAGAATTTAAAGCATGGGATATTCATGTCTATAATTTGCTTGAGAGGTAGGATAGTTATGTAATTTTCACATACAATCTCAATAAACAGTTTTTTCTTTCCTTATATGGGTAGAACAAGTTAGTTATTTAATGTTTTATTAAACTGAACTTTTTTCACTTAGTTAGTTGTAGGTGGATTATTTTGATATGGGTCAATAACGACTCACACCTGGATTAGGTCCCTATTTGTCTAAGTGTATAACCTTCATTTGTAAATCTTCTATACATCTCATTAAATAGCAGTTTTGTCTTGCGTCATTAAAGAGCAAAAATAAGTACTCGGTATTTTTATTTCGTTTTCATATTAGTAATAGAGTACTTCCTTTTTGTATTTTTTTTCTTTTTTGAAAATAGGATTTATGAGGCACACGGGTTTTTGTTTAAAGCACTCGCCAAAGATGATAGATTTGTCAACTAGACATAGTTTTATTCATTACTAATCATTAAAGAAAAGCCCATTGCAAAATCATCCCTTTTTATAAATTAAAATACCTCATTTAGCTTCAAAGAAGATGCCTTCTCGACAAATGTAAGGGGCCTCTGCAACATGCCTACAGATCCTTTATCTTGAAATTGAATGAACGATGTTTCAAAACCGATCATGAATCTTATACAGCAATCATGATACGCAAGCTGGTACAAGGTTGCCCTTACTTGATAGGCACTTTAAAAATTCTTGATGCAACATGCATGCGTGCCACAAGTCAAAATCTGAATGGTCATTCATCAGGCTTACTCTGGTGTTGAATACTAAGCGTGGATCGTAGAGCAGACGGGATGGTGGGAGCCTGGTGTAGGCAGGAGGGGATGTGAGTGTGGCCCTGGCGGTTCTTTTAAATGGTTGGGACTCACTTATTTGGACGTGTGGCAGTGAGGAGAGAGTGCTGAGACAGGGAGCAAGCCTAATTCAACATATCTACTCTTCGATCAAGGATATAGGTACCATCACATTCTTTATAGAGTGATTGTGGGGATTAAATGGTAGATTGGATACGCACATATATGACTAGAAATGTGTGAGCATATTGGGGGGCACACATGTTAAACACTTAAAGTACATTTTAAACTTCACGTAATGTTTCTAATTATAAACCAAAAGACCTAAAATGACAAGACACGAATCCTATGGAACCCTAGTGATGTAGCCGGCCATATGAGGATTCTAAAGAGTGTCTAGATTCATTCAAAGAGGATAAAGATGACGGAAAGAAGGTATATAAGAGATTAAGTGATAAGTGATGATGATGATTGAGTTAATTCTAAGTCTTATCATGATAGGACTTTGAGCTATGAATACCTCACCACATCATAACTTGTGTCCTACACCCTAATCAAACTCATAGAAATCATTTTTCCTCCTCCTCGTCCAATCTAATTCAGCCGAATAACCAAAAACCCTAATAGGGTTTTCCTTGTTTTTCGGTTCTGTGCTAATTTCGTAACCTAATTAAGGCTTTTTTCGACGTGATTTGATCCCACAAGTTCTACCGTAATCTATTACTTTGGTTTTATAGGTTGTCAAGGTGGTGACAACATTTTAGAAACATCTAGGTTTCAATTGCTTGATTTTCGGTTCGGTTTGGTGTAATTCGGTTGAACCGAATTCGGTAAAAACCCTATGCCCATCTTCTGATTTTCGATACAGTTCACTCGGGTTAATTTTGGTACTTGATTATAGAAGTAAGGCGTCACAAAGGTTGTTTGGTTATACGTGAAGCACGGCTAGCATTCCGGGCGTACTTAGTTGACGTGTTTGTGTGAGCACTCGTAGAGGTGGTAATTTAACCACTTTGTTTCATTGCATTTGTTGTTGACTTTAAGGGTTAGTTTTCTATTTACCTTATGTTTATTTTGTGTGTTAACTATAACCAAACATGAATCTGATATCTGATGCGTACGTCCGAGGTTGTTAATGGTTAACAGGTATTAAATCCCAACATGGCATCACGAGTAACTCGTTTAGTGTATTATGGGTTTACACACATAAGTAAACACTCTAGGCTGCATGTAAATCCAGATTTTTATTTAATGTTTTATTGAAAGTTGTAAGAACAAGTATAGCAACACTTGCCAAAATAAGTGAATCAACCACCTAGAATCAACACAAATGATTACTTAGATAATAAGAATAGATTAAAATTAAATGTTAATTAAGCTGTCATGATTATTCTATTCTTGTTTTATCTCGGATGTAAGACTCACACAATCATATTATATGGTGGATGTTGTGATCTAGGCACTTTAGCAGAAAACCTAGTGAGAGTCTTATGGTTCTCCAATAGGGGAAGACTCTTTGAGAAACTCGAGGCCATTATATATTACAGCTTTCAATACAAGAGTTTGTCTTCCAATATTACTCCATATTGCTGACTGTTTAATTGACTATAAGTGATATGCCATGTGATGCTCAATACTTGCAAATAGACTTATGAAAACTATTAAAAACGACTAAGACATAAAAGAGAAATTTGTTGAGACATGTCGAATATTAAGCTTACTCCTGGTGACTTTAATAGTTTATTTCGAACGGGGTTATTTTGGACAAATATTAATACGGACATTAAACTAGAAATTTGATTTCATTTGAAGGCTTTAGTTGTTACGAATGTGCAATATGGGGTTAAATTGATCTTTAATTTTCTCCCGCCCTACTACATGCTTCAGCATATAAGGGAATTATTAGAATTACTTGTGTCTTCGGGCGCTTGTAGGAGTACAATATAGGGTTTGATCAAATTTGTAATCGCACCATATTGGCAACAACAAAACTACAGTTTAACAAAAAGGGTTTCTTTCTTAAGCATAAAAAGATAGCATCATATTAGTCATTGGAAGTACTGCTCACCCAATTATTGGGACAAACTATAATAAAGTATAAGGCTGGTGGAAGTAAGATTCCCAAAAGAAGTCAGGTTTTTAATACGCTACGCGCTGACCTTTTTCTCCGCTTCTTTGTGCGTCCAAAATGGAGCTACCGAGAACAATTGACAAAATGATGTCTATACTAAAAAGGTTAACAAAATGTTTTCTTAACTTGTGCTACAAGATGTTTTGCATGCTTCTTGTACACATTTTGTCCACATTTAATGTATAAGCCCTTATATGAAAGTTTTAATTCTATCCATCCCAATGAAGAAAACTGCATTTGGGATGTCTTCTCTTCAACCTCAAGCCTTTCCAACCCATGGCGAATTTTTTCTATTGGTCAGACCTTTGTTAATTTTCGCACCTTCTCTTTTGGTGACTTAAATTCGAGTTACCAGGTCAGACCTCGACCCGAGGCATAAGATAGAACAAAAACAGTACAGGCCTTACTATATGAGTTACTAAAGTCATGTGTCTCATAAATCTAAGAGTTGCATTAACAATGCAATTAACGCTCGTCGCTTACCTCTTGCCCTACTTTTTTTACTCATTGGTCAGACCTCTAGTAATAAGTGGGAGGTCAAGTTGGATCTTAGTCTTATTAGTAATTAATTGGGTAGTTAATTTTTTTAAGAATTTAATTATCAAAAATACTAAATTGAACTTTCTACGTTCCGGTTAATTGTGTTATTTCAATATAATTCGTAAACGTGAGTTTGTTTTCTCATAGAAGACAAACATAGTCTCTTTTCTAGTAAAAAGAGTGAGACTTACTCCTATCTCTTCTCATTGGTTGACAAGAATAAGATAGGGTTATAATTGAATCTTCTCAATTATATTTAAAACTCACTTTCAATCTTTCATTTCCCTTTTTTAGTTTTGAAATATTTGAAAGATAAAATATTTGTGTAACTAGAGAACATTGTGTCTATAGCTATCACATAATGACATCTTGCACTTGTCACGATGTATGAGTTTAAGCCGCAACTAGTAAAGAAAATTACTAGCAGGTCTTCTAGGTAAATTTTCTTGGACTCGATTCATTCCTTATAGTGCTAAACACCCTTGTGGTTAGACAAACAGATTAAGGAGGAAATGCATGCTAAATATTCAATTTAATGAATACATGATGGCTAGACCCTCATCTACATAAGTAGAATTTCATATACTCTGTACAATACCTAAGTACATTTCTACTATTTTTTTTTTTATGCATTCGCGTATAGAGTAGGAAAGTAAATAAATGCTATTTGCATTTTACTGGTGATGTAACATTTCCAATGTTGACAAATCCAGTGGGAGCATTGCGTTTTTATTACTGAAATGACATTCATGTGAGGTTGTCAATTTCAGTAGGAGCTACAAGATTCATTTCTTTGTGAGTTGCCCATATTATTTCTAGCTTGCTTTGAAATAATATATTACTTTCCGAATATAAACGACGATGGTTTTAAGGAAAATTATATTTTATTTTATAAGATAACATGTTGCCTTTCCGATGTTGCTTTCCTGAAACGTTATCTATAGAATAATAATCTACAATTCCTTATTCAACATTATGGTTTGAAATCTACTTGTAATATCTATGATACGTCATATGTTTTAAACAATCAAACCTTGTCGTATGGTTTATCTACTTAGTAATGTTGTCCCGTACATATGTGGGAGAAATCCCAAAGTGTAGTCAAGGAACAACAAAACAATATGATTATTGGTTTCTCTTGACCGCAAGGTAAGAAAACTAATAAATCTAATAGGACTTAAACACACAAGGTGTTTGTTTCCCTATTACATTTAAGTGTCAAGATATATTATAAAGCTACTTCAGTACATTGATTACATGTTTTAGTCAAAATAATTATGGTTAATTATATAATCATGATTATGAAGTATGAAATTAACTTGAAATTATCATTGAACTCAAAAGTTTGCGTTCATGATTACTTTAGTTAGTATAATTATGTTACTTGTTAAGACGTAATTATAAAGTCCTTAAATTAATCAATGATTGCTAACATAAAATAAGTAGTAAAATTGTTGTGTCTTCTTGTTAACACATTAACATGATGTCCTTGAATTATTCAAAGACTTGTAACGTATAACTTGACATGTTCTGTTTTCTTGAAATACATGAACATAGAGTTAACATAAGGTCCTTATTTATTCAAAGACTCATAACTATAATTGACATGTTCTGTTTTCTTGAAACATAAAGACCATAGAGTTTAATGTACTATTCAAAGATAAATACGATTTAGCATGCATTGTGGTTTATAAAAATACTTTGTAAATTCAATTTGGCTCGACCCAATTGACAGTATTTGATCCAAACAGACTTAAGTTATTTAAGGAATTATGTTGTAGTCTCACAATCCTAATACTCATAGAATACCACACTATTATGGTATGTCTATTGTGTTGAAACAAACTATATTCGTATTGTTTGATTTATGATAACTTTAATTGCTCTACCTCCAAAATCGATTAAGGTTAGAAATTTGCGTGTGTCATGGATACACTTAATATAGTTCCAACCTAGAAGGTATTCAAGACATTATCTATTTATGGATTGGGATGAATCCCATTATGTCTTGATTTAAGTTCTAAAATTTGTTAATATCTTATGAAGCATATTAGTAACAAGCTAGAGATAAGAAACTCACAATGATTTTGTTGTCCCAATTTAGAACAAATTATTGTCGCTTAAATACTTAGTGTTTTATAGAAGTAAACTACTCTTACAAAAGTAAAGTGAGAGCCTCTATAGAATCTTGAAGATATTCAAGAACAAATACATAACCTTGCTGAATCCACTTGCTGATGATCATACTAAGGTTAAGCCTGAAAATATCAAACCAAGTATAGGTAACACCATTCATAAAATCCGTAAGGATGCCTCATAAATAGAGTTATATTTTTATATCAATGCTGAGGAATATTAGTTAGGGTCATAATAAACCTGCTAACTAATAAGATGAATTATCATATCTTGGATCTGATAAATATCTTAGAAATATGAATGATAAGATGTAGTCCTTAAAAGACAATCAATGTTTTGAGATTGATTGATCTTTCATCAAACTATAAAATGTGAGGTGACAATGAGTTTCTTTTGAAGAAAGGCTCATAAGGACAAACCTGTATACATGTAAAGCCTGACTAATGACAAGATTTTAATCTTATCTCCAGCAATTGACTATGTTTAAATCTTTTTTTCTACACGCATTAATTATATAAAGATAACTAATTGTCATACAGGTTTTCCTAAATCTGAAATATGGCAAATTAAGGATCATAACTCTTTCCTTAATGATTACTTTGCGAGGACGATGTGTAATCATAAAGGGTTATGAGTCTATATTTGCAATATGGCAATTAAGTTTTATAACTCTTTTCTTTATGATTACCTTTGCGAGGACGGTGTGTAATCAAAAGGTTATGAGTTTAAAATAATCTTTGTTAGCCTCAAAAATATTGAGTCGAACAATGAAGTTCGTTCATTATGAATATTAGGTCTCGGTCTTTATTTAATTAAATGTTGTAATAGGCTAGAACGGGGACCGGGCTCGTTAATTAATCTAATATTATACGCGTTTTGGACTAAGGTCCAATGTAATCCTGAGCCCGGCCCAAGTTAACATTAAACCCGGCCCATGGCAAAAGCCCATCCGACCATAAGGGTATAAATACCCCTCTCCAAGAATAGAGAGGGTGTTGGTCTCATTTGTAATTTTCACTTGCAAGTAAATCAACCATTCTTTTTCATTTTTTCTCTTTATTGTTTCTCTCTCTAACTTCTCTTTAAACTTCTTCTTATCTTCTTTCTATTTTCTTCTTGATTTCGTGTACAAGTATGTGAAGTGAAGTGATTTCGGGTTACTGACATTTGGTATCAAGAGCCTCGGGTGGATAGTGATTGTTTTGTAAACGATTTGAAAAATTAATGCACAGTAGATTTGATATGTTCTTAATGGGGGAAATGAAATTATTTTTAGGACTTCAGATCCACCAATCCCCACGCGGTATCTTTATCAATCAGGCCAAGTACGCTTTAGAGATACTTAAAAAACATGGTAATGATGCTAGAGAATAATCAATTCTAGTTATAGTAGGATTTCAATAATTACGGTAAATTCTGCCAAACTTGCTAGATTTGCTATCTTAGAGCATAGTTGCAATACACATTAAAGAATGAGAATACTTTACATTTTAAGGAACTGTAAAGATGACTGTCAGAGATAAGTATGTGGGTGACTACAAATACCTCACATTTCCATACTATGATTCTTGCAATAGTATGCAAATATACATACGACACTCATCATCATAGCATTCAAATTCTTCACAAATTTGTGAATTTGAAACAAGTAATTCGAAATTTATACTCAGATGAGACTATTTAGCTTTCTTGGTATAAAAGAGTTGAGAATGTTTGGACAACATTTGACTTCAACTTACAATTTAGTCTCATGCATATCTTTTTAGGTATTTGGATAATTGGAAGTAAGAATCAATTTTAGTTAGTTTCTAATGAATAAAGATATGTGGTATTTTTACTCATACATATAATAATTGTTATCTCTATATTTGCATGTTTAATCTTGAGTTAGGTTTTCAAATTGGTGGTCGAGTATGAAGAAAAATATAGCTAGTTGCGGTAGCAAGTATTTAGCGTATTCGAGAGTGGAAGTTGAGTATCAAGGGTCTTCAGGATTGTTGCTACAACCTGAGTTATCCGAGTAGAAGTGAGAAAGGATAACTAAAGATGTTATTGTCAAGTTACCAAGTTTGAGTAGTGGATACAGTGCGATTGGGTGTAGTCAATGGACTGACTAAGTCACCCCATTTCTAGCTATGCTTAGGACATGTATTGTGGATGTTAGAGGTAGTTGGGATACTTATCTTTCGTGAGATGAGTTTTTCCCTAAGGTGGGGATTATCTTTCGGGTATGAGATGTGCTTCACTTGAAGCATTGTGTGGAAAGGAATGTAGGTTACCGTTTTATGGGTTGTAACTAGCGACATCAAGATTGAATGAACCGAGTTTGGTTCAAGGATTATCCTAGTGTAAGGTTTAACTGTTAGACTTGAGGCTGGTAATTGAGTGTTACTTAGAGTATTCAGTTTGAAGGGTGTATGATGTTTCGAAAAGTATGGTAAGTTGATACCAAGGTAAGAAGGTCCATTTGAGATTTTTGAAAGGGTTATTGGTTGATATTACCTAAAAGAGTTGAAGAGTGTGCATGACATGTTTAGTGTGTCAAATTCGAATTTTTGGTTTTGCTAAAGAACTATTAGAAGTAATTAATGTTCATTGAGTTAAGATTCGATTGGAATTGGATAGGGAGGTCTTTAGGACTTCAGGTAAACTGAGTATCCATACTTGTTCGTTGAGCAAGGAATACTTGGGAGTTTTAGTTGAAATTGGGTACGTAAGGTTTCTTGTAGACCTTAGTATGCCTTTAGATGTGTTTGTGATTTTGGTTAAAGTTATTTTATGAATAAACTCGAAGTCGAGCCGATTTTTTAAAAACGTTGGGTTTTGTAACAACTTATAACTTGGTTTCAAGACAGTTCTTGTTTGATGAGTTGCGAGACCGGGTTGTAAACGACGTTGTTACACAACTTAAGGATTTTGATGAGTTTTCTCGATGACGAGCGAGGTTCATGTAGTGGGATGCTTCTTTTCGTTTGGGGTTGTTGTGTTGCTAATTGCACCCTTGTGGGGGTAAGCAAAGTCATTAGCAGTTGGATTCGGATCGTGGAAGTTAGTCGAGATTAAGGTTGACAAGACTCTTTGTTTTGTCAAGAAACCGTTGATGTTGTGCACCTAGAGGTCATGAGTAAAAGCGTAATATAATAGTATTAGTGGAAGTTCATTGGGATTCGAAGCGTGGTCCTGAGTTTACTTGGGATCGCAGGGATCAAATGAGGTCTAAGTGTCCTTAGTTGTTTGTCGATAGTGCTAATGCCTCGAGTAGTTAAATCTCGGGACGAGATTTTCTCAAGGTGGGGATAATGTAACAACCATGGCTTGAGCAGGTTGGTCAAACCATAGTGTTGACCTAAATATCTGTTCTATAAGTATGATTTATGGGTATGTATGTTTCTATGTGATTTTGTGTGTTTATATGAGTTTATGTGGGATATGTGAGGTATTGATAATCAATCTATTGAGTGTGATCATCTCAATGAGATTGGAATGGTGGTGAAATTGGTTGAGTTCATTTCGTTCACTTTTGAGTGACAAGGAAATGATTATTGAGATTTTAGCATTTTGTGATTAATGTGTAAGTATTTATACGTATACGTATTTTTGTGTTGGTAATTTAAGATAAGTTTAGGTTTTAGAGGTTAAGTTAAGAAAAATGAGTTATTTGATGGAGAAATTTTATTTTAATCACTTATTGTGATAATGGAATTGATTTAGTATTTTGAGAGAATTGTTTTGGGTTAATAAGTGGTTGTCTAGGTGATAAATTAAAATGAGAAGCGTGTCATTTGTGAAAGAAATGAGTTTGTTAAAATATGAGAGTTTTTTGTAAACTTTCCATATATAGAAAGTGAATTTGGAAATGAAAAGTTATTTTTAGAAAGTAGTTTTCAAGCAAAACGGCTTATTAAATTAGCTTAGGTTTTTATAAAACTTAAGGTATAAAGATAATGAATTAATTAATAAAAGAAAAGAAATTTTTTTTTTTTTGGGCATGAATAGTAAATCCGAATTTTGGTAAATAAAAATAAAAAGGAATCCTAATTGATATCTAATACTAATTAGGAATTATCTAGTAAATATTAGGAGCCTATAAATACAAAAAATAAATCCCAAACCCACACCCTTTTTAGTTCGACCGGTTCCAAAAGAGGAGAAAGAAGAGAAAAATTTTAGGGATCTTTTCAAGGTAAGTTTTCTAATTTATGTTCAATCCTAATTATAATCTTTCAATTCTAGTAACTTAATTATGATGGATTAGAGTTAAATTAGGTTTTATTAATTAGGGTTTCATGTTTTCTGTAAATTAATGTAATTAAACTAATTAGGATTGATTAGGGTTTAATTAGAAGCATGATGGTGTAATCGGTTAGGGTTAATTTGCGTTAAATCATGATTTCAGTTTGAGCAGAATTTTGGGTCATGTTGCTCAGATGATATCTCATGATTGGCAATAAATTTTTTTATGAATCTTATGTGTTTTGATAAGTTTAGAGAGTCTATTTTCTAAAAAATCTGGCCCCGAACGATTTTGAGTTCGGGAAGGCCTTCAAAAGCCTTTCGCAAGAAAAGTTGTCTAACCAGTAAATACGGGTCAGATTTGGGTCTAATTTCGGGAAGTAAAACCCCAACTTAAAATTTGAATTGGACTTAACCCTTCTACATAAGTTAAGTCTTATGTGTCTATTAAATATCCCCCAAAGTAAATTAATTAATTCGAAGCCTAAGTATGCTTTTTAGGGTCATACTTTTTAGTGCGCAATCAGACCCGAATTGAGACTGTTTTGGAGTTTGATTTTCTTAGGAGCACATAGGTATGCAATTAATGATTGGGAGTCACATGTTAGATAGTAGACACATAAGGGAGCATGTGAGATTTTTGGTTTGAATTATGAAGATGTTAAAGTGGTGCGTTTATGTCGCATAAGTAGGTGTAAAATTCTGCTTAAAAACAGAAACTGTGAAGTGTAACATTTAAGTGTAAATAGTAAATATAGGATGTGGTAAACTTTTAAAACAAGTATAGGACTATGATAGATAACATAGGCATCCATCATAGTTGAGGTTACATCATATTGGGTTGAATTCCTAATTGATGGTAACTTATTGTGTGTTTATGTTGTTTAGATTGTTTGTGAATTTCTATGAAGTATTTGTGAATTTTGGAAGCTAGCATCAGGTGAGTGTCATAGCCCCTATCTTTTCTAAGATTTTTCATTGGGGTGGATCGATGCTTGAGTATGTGATGTTTTATTATTGTGATATTGGATGGTTGAGCTTAAAAATGCATGTGCTATGTGGCTATTACTTGCTATGTGTGGAATTGAATTGACAAGTGGAGCCGGGTTGGCTTGGATCGTGGGATCGTTCCTTCCCCACTTGTGTTGAGCCGAGCTATTTTTGAGTTGAGCTATTTTGTTTGAGTTATATTGATTTGAATTGTGTTGAATTGAGCTGATTGATTTGTAGTATGTGATAGATCATGATATGCCATGCAACTATTTATCTTTATCACAGAAATGTTGGAGTTGTTTTGAAATGTTTTGAGGTTATTGTCTAAAACCTATGGCATCTCACCAACCTAGTGTTGACGTGTTTTAGCATCGTTTTCAGGTAACTCAGGTGATCGAAATTGATGTTAGGAGAGTTGCTAGTGAGACCATAGATGCAAGTTAAAGATCTATGATTTTGCTATGCCGTTTTATTTGAGCAATATGTTGATTTGATTTCTAGACTTTGTTTTGATATTGTAAGACTTGTATGGATGGTAATCCTTATCATTCATATTTGGTCGTTGGTTTTTTTTGTCGGATGTTATCATGACACGTTGTGTCTTTGCATTTATTACACTATTTAGTATTCCTCTATAAAGATACCATGTGCTATGTTAATATCTTTCATGTTATGCCTCGCGTTTCCGCCTTGGCGGGGTGTGACACTAGGGTTCATGATGAACACTAAAATTGAAATTGGGGATTTTTCATTTTCTTTCAATCTTTTACAATTAAGACTACTAGGATACAATGTATAACTAATATGCTTCCCGTAGACATAAGATTTGCATACATTAGTGAA
>BQNB010074732.1:0-29038 GCA_026074375.1 Tanacetum coccineum | reverse complement strand
TGATTTTTCAAGGCATTTGACCACTCAAACAACGACTACAACTCTTTAAATAGAAAACGGGTCATTGTTTGAAGGGGAGAAAATGTCAAATTGCTTCTTTAAAAAGTCATTAAGGAATAATGTAAAATGAAGAATATTAGTAATCTTTAACAACAAGAACTAGTGAGAGAAAATGGGAAGGAATGAGGTATTTTAGTGAGAGAAAGTAGTAGAAAGGAAATGCATAACTATGTGAAAATACAACCAACCAACCACCTCTCTAAGGCATGGAGAGGTGTATAAATACTTCTACATGGCACGTGGGCTTAGGCTTGCATGGGTTTATCCATGGGCCTTAGCTAACTAACTATGTAAGTTTTCAAAAATTACTTAACGAGCTAACGACTGTTTATCTATGGAAGTGACCGATACTTTCGTGTTCCTAACAATATCCCCCTATGGGAGGTCACTCCATTTTACAAAATTTAAACCTAGCATACAATACTTAATCTTTAGTCTTGAGCTCATTTAACTTTAATCATTAACTTATGATGTAGTGATCATTGACTTTGGGTTTGAGCTTGTTCATTTATCTTGAATGTGAAAATGTGATCTTGAGCACCTTGAGATCATCAACCAAGCATAATCTCGTTTCGCCATCTTGTGAACTTGTGACTTCTGGACCGACATGCTCATACCTTTCTTGATTTGTTGACTTGAAAAGCTTTAATGTTGCATCTTTCTTGAAATTCTTTAACTTTAACACTTTGTCACTTCGAGAAAGACGCTCGGTATCAGAGTGACGAAAACTTCTTTGAAATTCTTTGACTTTAATACTTCGTCACTTCAAGAAAGACGTACAGTATCAGAGTAGCGGAAGTATTGAAGCATGTACTTGAGCTTTCATGATGTCTTTATGTTTGTCGGTCGGGTATGAGCATGTGGCTATGAATCATGACTCGTCAGGAATCAGCTGCTCCAATCATTGGGAGTACCTGCAGGTTTAGGTTAGTGATAATCAACAGATATGGAAGAGAGTGTCTTTGTCACTTTGTCGAATACGGTTGCTCCCTGTTGATCAGTATAAATACTGCCTATGATCAGGTAGAATTCTAAAGAATTTCCTTGACAGAGTTTTACAGCTGTACTAGTCGTTCTCATTATCGAAGCGTCTCAAAGCAAACAACATGATATGAGTGAACCAGCAAGACGAGGTCTGACTGATTGAATAGAAAAATTGATTTGAAAATCAATCGACGTGTCACTTGCTAAAGTGGTTTTGTGACATATCGAGAGTGTTTAATCATTTCAAAATTCATCATCAATCGTCAATTCATAACCTGGAACAAGTTTAATTCTTATAGAATCGCACCATTGTTTCTTTCCAGTTGTCACAAGTTTGATTCATATAGAATCGCATGGATTTCCATCTTCACTGTGAATTATATCACTCGGATGTTCTGGCAAAATCACAATGATAATGCGTAGGACTCTTAATGTATATTGAGATTTATTGATGATCTCTTTTGGCTCTAGACTTAATAGTGTACTTTGTTTTTAGTGATTGGAGGCTGAAGCAGACTGCCACCTTTTCAATATCAACTAACTCAAAGTGAGAAAGTTGATAGAAATGCGTGTAATCTCTGTGAGAAATGAAACAAGAGTCTTTTGAGAGACCTTGAGTGGCTAGGTAGGGTTGTGCATTGCATCACTGGGTCGATGATGTCAGTCTTTAATGTCAGCAATCATCTTTGTAATTCTTGACAACAGATGTATTGATCCGGTTTCTGCCTAAGTGTAAAGAGGGCTTCTTTCTTTTCACCCATTATCTTAACTTTTCTTTTTAATTCTTCAACCCCTTCAGCGCTTACCGAGACTTCATAACTAGTACCTTGTTGGGTTTGTTCCAGTACTAGCTCCATTTCAGTCGGCACTTTTCCCGATTCTCACTTTTTCTCTTTTTGTATCATACCTAAGGACTTTTACACTATCTAGTGGATATCCCTGGGTAGATCCCTCCGGTTCTGCCTGGATCATGGGATTTGAATACCTATACCTAACCACCTTATAACTCCATAAATTTAAGTACATGGTCAGTCTTTTGGGTATTCCATCACAATCGAAGCTAAAAAATCATTAAAAGTTCAATCAAAGTGTTTGATATAAATATCAAAAGATTTACACTTTGAGAGTTTTTCATCATCACTAAAAGCTCCCCCTTAACATGTGCATCGTAATCGTAGTACATGCTAAGTGTAGAGTGCATTGAGTCCATTTTATCTGATCACATTTCAATACAAATTATATTCAATTTAATCACATTTTCTCCCCTTATCCAAAATGTTAATCCCTTGATATTTTGGATATCAATTTGATTAAACGTTCGGGGAAAAAATGTTACACAATCTCTAACAGGAACATTTTAATGCTCCCCTTAATATTTGAGGGTATATAAGACTATGCTGAGTATAATAATTTAAAATTTTTGAATTTACTAAGAAATTTTGAAAATTTTATACTCGAGCACACCTTATTGTTACCATAAGTCTACACTACATATTTACAAATTCACAAGTTTATGATATACAAAATGACCTTTAAGATATGAACACAATATGACAAAGTCATGTTGTTCTTTGTAGCTGTCTGAGGTCAGTTTCATATTTTTGGTTATGTCTTCGAGCGAAGAAAGAAGCCTGGTTAACGTGCCATCACTGAACTTGTACAGTTCGTCAGGGCACATCAACCTGTTCCTCTTGTGGTTGTTGACATAAATGAATCCTTGAGGGTCTCTGTATGAAGTGTACGGGTGCCTTTTTCTAAGATCTGATCTTGTAGTATCAGGCTTGGTGACGTTGATCTTCTTTTGATAACTTTCAACTCCAAGTTGAAGATCAGTTCATCAGTGCGCATCAAACGATTTATGTCCATGTCATCTTGATAGATAATGCCTTGGATATCATGGTAAGCAGTGTAGGGAGTCATTTTTCTATGATTTGAACGGTATGAGTCTGGTCTTGAAAGATTTATCTTCTTCTGGTAGCTTTCAACTGCTATATGTAGATCCGCCACATGTTCTTGAATGACAATGCGTCTCGTGTACATTTTAAGGCCACATTTAGTGCAAATCGTTCATCCAAATTGAGGTTGGTCAGCTTAGCTTGAACAAGAAGAAGTAACATATCTTCAATGTCTTGGCGACGAAGTCCTTTTTGGAAGTCGCGCTTCCCCACACCCTCGAAACATGTAACAACTGATCGTATCCCTGCCTTTCAGAACAATAAAAGTTGACTCAGTGTTAAGATTAAATATAGAGTCAATACATGTATCTGGACTAGGGTTGAGCATGTTAGAAACGAAGCCGGATGACACAGAAGAACTTTGCTGTTGACCTTCAGGATTGACCGGAGTTATGATCACATGAGTGTCTTTTATTACTTGAGTAGTTTGAACGATAGTCCGTGGAGCATCTGTCATTTCAGTATCTCTTCCCTCCAGATTGACGTTCACATCCCTGTATAATTCATTCGCTTCGTCCTCTTCATTTGTCTCTTCTTCATCCAGTTCTTCTCTCTCAACATTTGCACCTTGATTTTTGTCATCATATGCTTCATCATCAGACCACTCTTCTTCTTTATCTTCATCATCTTGTCTTTCTTTTTCATCTAAAGTAGATAACTTGGAATGAACATGGTCATCATCATCATTTTGATCATCATCTTGATCATCATCACTTTCATTATTAGCATTGTCATCATTCTAATCATCATCATTATCTTCATTATTAGTATCGTCATCATTCTGATCATCATTGTCATCAGCATCGTCACTCATGACTACATCATCATCTTCCTCGTCACTGGACTTCCAAGAAAATTGCTCAACATCAGATTCATATGTTGGTACATCGGGAACCTTTGGTTTAACACCAGTTCCTTCATGTACACCCGAACCACTAGGTTGAGAGCTGTGAATTTGTGTTTTGCTTCTTTTGATGGCCAGTTTCATCTGTTCAGCCTCAAACAATGCAATTTCAGATAAAGTCTCCAGTCCTTTAGCAGGTTGCTTCTTCTTTCCTGATCTAGCCACCTTAGCAATAGCTTTGATTCTTTTACCGGAAGAGACTTTATGGGCTTGTTCAGTCTTCACCTTGGTAGGTCGATGTATATATTTTGGTTTTGGAATTGCCTTTCCAGTAGCAAAAGCATAGTAAGTCTTGTACACTTTAGATTCTTTCATTGCTTGAGTGGTTAAATTATCAGGAAGAATGGCACCGTACTTCTAAACTACTTCATGCTGAGGGATGAATTTCATTGTGGTGAGAATAGGGTCATCAATAGCCATGTGCCAGTCCACCTTATTTCTTCTTGGAATGGATTGATCTTGTGACATGAAGTGATTGATGATGACTTTTGTGAATCTTGGATAGTACATGTCTTTGTTTCTTTTGGACACCTTGTTTTCAATTTGATAAACTAAGTCCTCCCATAGAAGGTAGACGTAGTCAACATTCTTTTGGTGATACATGCCCCAAAGAATTTGAGCCCGAGATAGTAGAAGAAGATCAAGTCCAGTTACTTTACCACTGAGACATTTTTTGATGATTGTTCTGAATGTTCTCCATGGTTGAGGTAGAATTTCAACTTTGGCCTCAGAGAGTGACTTGATGTTACCAGGGTAGCCAAGATCACTCATGAAAACAAGTATATCCTCTTTAAATGGAGGATCTACAAACTTGTGGCCAGGAACCTTTCTGGGACATATTTCTAAAAGTTTCCAGATCAAAAGAGTAACTCTTCTTGTTCATCTTGAATTTGATGTTATGCTTTTGAAAGGTAACGGTAGCCCAGAATTCATGCATGTAGATAGAAAGAACACTTGCAGTGATCAAGAATGCTTGATAAAAAGGTGTGAGAGAAAGCACATCCAAAGCTACTTGAAAAGTGGGTTCCTTGGGCTTGAAAGTGGTGCTCAATCTGTAGTTGGAGTTGCCAATCCTTTGACGT
This sequence comes from Tanacetum coccineum, assembly GCA_026074375.1. Classification (NCBI taxonomy): domain Eukaryota; kingdom Viridiplantae; phylum Streptophyta; class Magnoliopsida; order Asterales; family Asteraceae; genus Tanacetum; species Tanacetum coccineum. The sequence continues at coordinate 24,053 of BQNB010074732.1, read as the reverse complement.
TCTTCTCGTGGAACAAGAGCATCGTCAAGGACTTGTTGTTGTTCTTTTGGGATACTCATGATGCTGCTAAGAAAGAATCAATACAGTTTATATATAAACAAGTTTATATAATACACTATAGAGACCTTTTTAAGGATAAGGCACTTAAGGCATGCAATACATTTAGAGAGCTAATCATGAAAAGAGTGAACTTAATTTGGCTTAGTTGATTTAATCCAATTTTAACTTGATTAGATTCCAAAGATAACCAATTTTAAATTTGTGACCTAATACAAGATTTAAATCACCTTCTAATTAGTATCTAAGTGTTAGCCTTTTGTGAACTGCGAATTCGGTCACAAAAGAGGACCTGCGAATTCGGTTACTAAAGAAGACCTGCGAATTCGGTTACTAAAGAAGATTTGCCAATTCGGTCCCTTAAGGCTTATTGCGAATTCGGTTAGACCTAACCCCTACGAATTCGGTCTACACTAGCACCTGCTAATTTGTTTACAACGTGAACTGCGAATTCGTTCACTGAGATAATCCTGCGAATTCGGTTTGGTCTATTTATTATGAATTCGTTTTAAGAGATTAAGTGTTTTACAAACATGTTATTGATCCAACATTCAATCATGCCACATCATAGAGTATATATGAACATTTTTTAGCAATAGTTTACCATAAAATTTTCAACAATTACCACAAACGAATGATTTTAGCAATTAAATTTCACTTCACACCCAAGAACAAACATAGGATAAGGATTTTAAAGCACATTTCAGTTCAATGATGCATATATTACTTATTTCACATAAAACCCACAATCTTTTCGTTTTAAAAACTCAAACACGCACAATTCGATATACAAAATCACTCAAATCAACCTCATATGTTATCTAGACTAAAAATTGCTACGAACGAGTCATTAGCATCCTTAGAGGAACAAAACCCCTGATTGAAAATTTTACTCAGTTTCAATTTTCGAACGAGTCAATCACTTTGTGTTTTTACTCAGATTCAATTTTCGAAGAACCCTGATTGAAAATTTAGGGTTTTGTTGATCAAGACTTTATAAAAACATGATTCAACTTAGATGTAGGTTCATAAGGATGAAAGGAACAAAGTTTGTGAAATACCTTAAGCACGAAATGGACAAGAGATCGAGTAGAGGGAGGTGACGAATTGAGGAGGGTTTTGATAATAAAAAGATAAGTGTAATGTGTGTGTGAGAGTGAAGACGGGGAGGGTGGTTTCAACGGTTATTAACATAAAACCTAAATTTTCGAATGCAAACAATCGACCATAATACATCATATGTTATGATACAAATAAAACTGTTTTTAGAAAGTCTTCTACCAACATATGCAATCAAAACCCCTTCAAACAATTTGAAGATTTGATCACTTTGATTTGAAAAACCCTAATTAAAAAATTAAGGATTTTCGAGTTCAAAAATAGATGAAATCAAAATTCCTTCAAGGTATGAGATGTATGGTATGTGTAGAACAGATTTGTAGTAGTACCTTAAGCGAGATAACGACTGTAAATGAGGATTTGGGGGATGGCGATTTACGTTTGAAGATGGGAGGGAAAAGGGTTTCTTAAGTGTGTGTTTGTGTGTGAAAGAGACGAGTGGTGAGTGGTGTTATAACATGTTTTTCGTTTTTTTTTGACAAATTCATTTGGCCCATTCAAAGTTTCTTTCTCCCTTTTATTTTTTCACCAATCGCATTCATTCAGGCAATTTTTTTAAGTTTACTTTAACAACTGGCACACATAGTAATAATTTTTTAACAAACATTCCTAAAACTTGTAGTTGCAACATTTACTCCCTTAAAGGACATATATAACACATTATCATATAAGGCACACATAGCTAGAAATTAATTAAAAACTTAAAAAATGCTTAAAAATAAGGAAAATTACAAACTAAAAAAAACTACTCTCTTCACTTTTATCTTCACTTCTTTTTATAGGCAGCTCTGCTCCTCTTTGTGTGCTTGTTGTGTGAGTGGTTCACAGCTTCAATCTTGGCCCTTCAATTTTGCCTTGGTACTTGTTTGGATCATCTTGGTCGTCGACATGAGCTTGGGGAGTTGTGAGATTGCCAATTTGGCAATCTTACAGCTGGGAAAGGTAGTGGAGGGGGGGAAAGGAATACCCATGGTGGTGGTGATAGTTTACAGGGTAAAAACGGGGTTGTAAACCCGTGAGTTGTTTTGGGGGGGAAACAAGGGCGAGAAAAACTGTTTGAGTATAACAGGCTAAAAGTTTTAAGGCTTTGCCACTTTTGGTCCCTAAATGTGATAAGAGGTGTTGCACCACACGTCCTTGTTATGTATTAACTTTGAAAACTTGGCAAGAACACCCCCTGAGGGTTATATAACAAATTGCACCACAAGTCCTTGCGTGTACAAGTATTGTGGAGTTGGCAGCTTTGGCCCTTGGGGTTTTTCTTTGCTACTTTGGCAGTTTAAGCCCTTGTTTTCATTTTTCTCCTTTCTCCTTTAAATATAAGTTTAGGGATTTATAAGTTTAGTCCCTAAACTTATATTTCTTGACTTTTGGCCTCGGGGTTGACTTGGGTTGACTTTGACTTTGACCAGTTGACTTTACTGTTGACTTTTTGACTTGATTGACTTTTTGGCTTCGATTTGGCTTTGTCTTTCACAGTCTTTTCCATTCCGAGTCCGGTTTTGTCGTTTTGGCTTTATTTTTCGTCCTTTTCTTAGTTATCCGTTCCTGCACAATACAATTAGCAAAACAAGCGTATATTTGGCATTTTAAGTCCATTTTTGGTTATTTTAGCTCATTTTTAAAGGTAAAAGGTATGTGTAATTAAACACATACCAGGGAGCTTTTAAGTGATGATGAAAAACTCTCAAAGTGTAAATCTTTTGATATTTATATCAAACACTTTGATTGAAATTTTCAATGTTTTTGGAAGGATCGTGATGAAATACCCAAAAGACCGACCATGTTCTTAAATTTATGAAGTTATAAGGTGGTTAGGCTTAGGTATTCAGATCCCATGATCCAGCCAGAACCGGAGGGATCTACCCAGGGATATCCACTAGTTAGTGTAGAAGTCCTTAGGTATGATTAAAAAGGAGAAAAAGTGAGAATAGGGAATAATGCCGACTGAGATGGAGCTAACACTGGAACAAACCCAACAAGGTGTTAGTTATGAAGTCTCGGTAAGCATTGAAGGGGTTGAAGAATGAAAAAGAAATGTAAGGATAAAGGGTGAAAATAAAGAAGCCCTCCATACACTTAGGCAGAAACCGGGTCAATACATATGCTGTCAGAAACACTTAGGTGTTGTCTGACATTGAAGACAGTCATGGACCCAGTGACGCTATGCACAAACCCCTCCCAGCCACTCAAAGTCGGAAAGACTTTGTTTCAAAACTCACGGAGATACACTCATTTCTATTGACTTTCTCACTCCGAGTTAGTTGATATTGAAAAGGTGGCACTCAGCTCCAGCCTCCGATCACTAAAATTAAAAGTGCACAATTGAGTCTAGAGCCAAAAGAGATCATCCATTAATCTCATTAGGACACTTGTCATAATTTAGCTTGTTATCTCACACAATGTGAATATCAAGTAATATCATTAGAGTCCTACGCAAGATCCTTGTGATTTTGCCAGAACATCCGAGTGATACTTAGGTATTCACAATGAAGATGGAAATCCTGCTTGAGCCAACATCAAACAAGCTCATGGTAGGTAACTTGTGAGATTCTTTATGAATCAAACTTGTGACAACTGGAAAGAAACGATGGTGCGATTCTATAAGAATCAAACTTGTTCCAGGAAATGGATCAACGGTTGTTAATGAATTTTTGAAATGATTAACACTCTCGGTGTGTCACAAAAACAATTTTGCAAGTGATACACCGATTGATTTTCAAATCAATTTTCTATATCAATCGGTGAGATAGTAACTCACTGGTTCACTCTTATCGTGCTGTCTGCTTTGAGACGTTCCGATAATGAGAACATGCTGAGTACGATGAATCTAATACTTATGTGTTAGAAAGATTCAATACTACAGCTGGAAATCCTGTCAAGAAGATTCTTCTTAAATTGAATCTATCTGATCACAGGTCGATCCTCACGGATTTGAAGGTTACTCCAACCAAACCTGGGCGAATGACAAAGCCATATTCGTCCCCCCGCTTTATTGCTAACTGTTTTAATGCAGGATACTTAAAGATGGAGGTGGAGGTACCTGATTCCAGCTGACTCACAAGATCTATAGCCACATGCTCATACCCGACCGACAAAACATAAAGACATCATGAAAGCTCAAGTACATGTTTCAAGACTTCCGCTACTCTGATACCGCACGTCTTTCTTGAAGTGACGAAGTATTAAAGTCAAAGAATTTCAAAGAAGTTTCCGTCACTCTGATACCGAACGTCTTTCTCGAAGTGACGAAGTGTTAAAGTTAAAGAATTTCAAGAAAGATGCAACATTAAAGCTTTCCAAGTCATCAAATCAAGAATGGTATGAGCATGTCAGTCCAGAAGTCGCAAGTCCACAAGATGGCAAAGTTTCAAGATGGCGTAAAGAGATTGTGCTTGGTTGATGATCTCAAGATGCTCAAGATCACAATGTCAAATACAAGTTCAAGGAACAAGCTCAATCCAGAAATCAATAATCACTACAACATACTCACAGGAGAATACCAAAAGGACGAGTTAAAGACTAAAGACAAAGCATAGTATGCTAGGCTTAAATTTTTGTAAAATGGAATGACCTCCCGTAGGGGGAGATTGTTGGAAACACAAAAAGTATCGGTCACTTCCAAGTTGTATTAAGTCTTAGCTCGTAGTATGTGTAACGTTAGTTAAGTAAACTAGCCCGGCCCAAGGTCCATGGGAAGCCCATTAGAACCCATGGGCCGGCCACAACATGTAGTATATAAGCCCTCTCCTAGCCTTGGAGAGGGGTTGGTTGTTCCATTTGTTACATTCCATCTTAATAAACTTCATCCATTTTCTATCCATTCTCTCTCTAACATCACAACCCAAATCTCACTCTTGTTCTTGGTTTAATCATAAGTTTACATAATTCTACAAGAACGATTTTGGGTGTAACATGCGGTAGCAACTGCTTCTGTCCATAAGAATAACGAAGCTTTTGCATAAATCAACATTGTACGGGCAGCTTCAATTAGCGTATGATTACGTCTTTCAACGACACCATTTTGCTGTAGAGAGCGAGCAACAGATGTTTCATGAGAGATGCTAATCTTCTCATAATATTCACATAAAGTTTGATTAACAAATTCAGTTCCATTACCTGTTCTGATTCTTTGGACAGTCACTTGAAGCCGCACTTGGATCATCTTGAGAAACTTGATTATGAAATATGAAGCTTCATCTATAGAAACCTTAAGAACATTCAACCCATGTGAATCAGAGTAATCATCTCCAATAGACGATTGAAGGTACTTTTTCCAATAACACTTGCGCCACGCATTGGTCCACAAGATGCCATGTGCAAAAGAAAGAGATTTTTTCTTGGTTTGGTGTCTTCAGATTTTGGTTTGTGGGTGGTTCTCTATCTTGCTTTTACCCATTGACAAGCAGAACAAAAAAGTGTCCTTTTCAAATTTTAGAGCATAGGGAGACCATGAACAAGACCGAGTCTAGCTAAATGGTTGTGGATTGCAACCCAAAGTTTCAAAGTGATACAGACTTGAGTCCATAGCCAGGACTTAGTCCTTTGATGCCTTTGATAAGAGACATATGGGAGATGACGCCCCTCAAAGTCTCCAAGAGACAGATTGAACGAAGATTTATCTGCCTCGAGATCCAGTTCAATAGATCAACACCTTCTAAATTACTAATGTAAAGCAAGTTGTGTTGACGAAAAGCAATTCATAGGTTCGAATCACAAAAATGCCGCTACAACGGAGAATAAGTTGTGTCCAAGACCTTCCACGTAGTAAACCCTTGAAATTCGTAACATTCCCAAACTGATAATTCAGCCCATAACCCAATAATCTTTCAACGGATCATTACCGAATTTAAACTATACCCAAAAACTTATTGACGAAATTAGTGAGCTTAGAGCGATCTCCGGTCATATGCTTGGAGCAGCCGGAGTCCAAATAGCCGGTCATATGCTTGGAGCAGCCGGAGTCCAAATACCAGAGAACAATTTGGACGACCTGCATTCATCAAGAGAGGAAGATGGAACATCGGAAACTATGGATCCCCAAGATTGACTGGGTTCCTTTTTGTTAGCAGATACAGATTTAAGAACCTTAGATTTGCTAACAGGAACATTAGTTTTAGATTTCCTAGGTTTCCGTGAGTAAACCAATGTTACGACAGGTTTAGATGTTTCATTATCTAGAGCAGTTGGTTTCCTAAGGGGCACTTCAGTAGTTGTGGTAATCCTAGTTAAAGGGCACGCATTTCCTACTATAGTGAAGGTCCGACCAGTAGGTCTCCAGATATATCCAATATTTGTAAACACCTTTCCTGTTGGTTTCTAAACTTTTCTCTTTGAATTTTTCTTAACAAATTTAGATTTAGTACGAGCATTCACATTATTGATAAAATTAAGAACACACAAATCATGATTATCAGAAAGCATGCAACCATTACACTTAACACATTTAAGTTCAGAATTCGCATTAAGCTTGGAATGCTGCACATGAGCAGTTCCTTTAGGTTCAACAACACAATCTTTATTTTTCAAACTAGATTTAACTTTCCTAGGGTGGGCTTCTACTTTATTCTTCTGAGTACTACTTGGTGTTTGCTGAATCTTATCTTTCTTTGTATTGCCTGAAGGCTGTGATCCGCTAGCACTAGTAGACGGTTTTACTCCTGTAGAAGACAACATAGGTTTGTTAGAAACTAAGTTCGATGAAGAAGAGGTTTTTGTGTTTGTGTTTCCTGAAGATGTAACAGGCTCAGTGAATCTAACTCTTTTGTCCTTGTTCTTTGGGGTCACAGCCACTAATTTTCCATCAGCAGTGTTGATACTAGGGCAGGTTTTACTGATGCTTGTAAGCAACTCCTGAATTCGTTTAGTATACCTACAGGTAGATTCTAAGGATTAATCTAGTGGATATTTTGATTTAACATGTTTAACTAGATCCTTAAGAACTATAGCTTCTTCCTGAGTGTGCTTAATATAGGCAGAGTGAGCTGTCTTTTTATTTAACAATTTAGGGGTTATTGGTTCCACATCAATCTTAAGCATTTCTGGATCACTAGGGTGTTTTGTAACATCATTATCAACTAGAGATTTTCCTTTAAGTTTTCTTAAATCATCCTTGAGAGCTGTAATTACCAAAACTTTTTCTGAAAGACTAGCATTTAAATCAGAAATTTCCACAGACTTTAGATTGACTTAATTAATTAAATCATCACATTGTTCTTTTGATCGAATACGTGTTGGTTTAATCGAGTCATAAAGTTGCTTATAGGTCTGTTTCAAATGCTCATTCTCAGCAATAAGCTTTGACACCCTATGATCCAATTCAATATTTATAGTTTCAATCTCTTCTAAGTCCTTTTTAATCTTATCCTCATTCATTTTTCCACTTAGAGATTTAATTCTCTCTTTTAACTTCTTTATGACCGTGTTTTTCTCTTGGGATTGAGCTTTCAATTCATTTAATTCAAATAATTGATCAAAACTTGGAGCATTTTGATTTGAAACAAAATTATCCCTTTGAAAAATTTCCTGATTAATTTGAGAATCAACTTCTAAAGAGATGCAATGTTTTTCAAGAGTGGTAAAACTTTTGAACAATTTATCGTAAATCTCTTTTTCAACGAAATCCTTTTTGTTAAGAAGCTCAGTCTCAAGTTTGAGACACTTTTCACATTCATGCATATTCACAGAAGCAATATCCACAGAAGAATTCATAATTATGTTCACAATATCTTTGTTAATGACTTGTTCCAAGAGTCGTTCATTTTCATTAAAAACTTGATTCATTTTAAATTCAAAAGTTTTTGACTCTAAACGATGTTGTTCAAGAGCCTGTTCCATTTGAATAAAAACAGTTTAGACTTCAGTAAGTTCATCAATTAGATCTTGATCGAATTTATTGAATATGTCCTTAAGTGATTTTACAAATGGAATAATTTCATCCGTAAAACAAGCTTTTGAATGTTCAAACCCCTACGTGCCCTTAGTGATAGCTGTGGCAGTGGTTCTTTCTTTAACAACCTTGTCAAAGCCAGCAAGATGGTGTTTAAGCCTTTTCAAGCTCGTATTAACCATACTTACTTTCGGAAGTTCTTTTGGAACCTCGAATTTGTTGGTTGTACTAGAAGGAGAGGGGTCTGAAGGGGGCACAGAATTCTGAGACCGAAAGGCTTATTCAGCAGATAATTTAGTTTATGGAACAAATCGTTTGTCGAAATCTTGAGAAAATTTATTAAGAGCAACATAGTCAACTGGTTTAGTGTTCACTTTCTTTTCTAAAACCATTGGATCTTGTTGTTTCAAAAGAATTTTGGATCGACTCTCTTCAGCAAGCATCAAAGTCTCTTCAGAATTAAGAATCTCAATAATACAAGTATTTTTAATGACATTACCATCATACAGCTTTGGTTCCAACTACTGAGCTTTCTTCAGATAGAAAGGATTTTAAAAACCTAAAGCTTGTTTAGTGGAATGATCATAGAAAAACTTTGGTTTTGTCAACATATGAACAGTTTGCGCCGATTGATCTCTTTTGTAAACAATATTATCAAGATGTTTGATCTTCTTTTCTAAAGCAATTTCTCTATCAATATTTCTAGATTCTTCTTTCTTAAAATCATCTTTAAGTTCATTAACTGTTTTCATTAAAGATTCTTTTTCTCTTAATTGTTCAGAAAGAGTTTGCTTAAGATGATCAATCTCGGCATTCTGTTCATTATCTGAAAAATTATCTTGACTTTTTATCTTAATATTTTGTCCTTCTTTCAATACCTTAACCTGTTCTTTATATCTTTCAAGCTCAGCAGTTAAAGTATCATTGGCATATTTATTGTCCAGATTAATCTTAGTGCAATGAGTTACTTGGGTTTTCAGTTGTTCAATCACAGACAATATTAGTGCATCTTGCTGTGCAGATGAGTTAGAATTTTGAACAGTTGCCTGTTGTGATTCACGCAGATACTGAGAATAAGGAATGATATTGCTATCACTGGTTATTTTAGTCTCTGCATGATCCACAACACTAGACTGTTCATAAGACGACGTCACCTGTCCACCTTGATTCATCATATCAGTAGTAGCAGGATTGTGTACCTCAGCTAGAACATCTGAACCATAACGAGATAAATTCGCCATAAGAGAAACTTTGGCGGTATTAAGTTTATCACAATCAGAGTCATATGCATCCAAATCATCGGCTTGATAAGTAGCATTATGAGTAATGACAGTCTGTGTGGCTTGAGCTTCTGGAATTCCTGGATCTGCTAAAAATGCGAGTTCCTCCTCATGAAGAATTTGTCCTCCTGCTTGAGCTTGAACCAGCAACAATTTATCCTTGAACCATGAATCATCTCATTTCCTCTTTGGTTTTGTGCACTGTTTGGACATATGTCCTTCCCTTTTGCAGCTGTAACAGATAACAGTCCTTTGTTTCCCAGAGTTACTCCCACTTGCTCCTAGAGTGAAGGTCCTTGTAGTGCCCATAGCAAAAGAAAAATTTCTCCCCTGAACTGGTTGTAAGGTGACTCTTCCATCATTAATGGTTGCTTGTTGCCTTGGATTTGATGAATTTCTCAGCTGGTTATTGGTAGTAAGATAGCGGGAAGTGACTACAACAGACAATAATGACATCACATGGTTGATAGCATCAATTGGATCATCACCGTGCTTGAAAACTGGAATAGTTAGACCAGAGTCTAATTGGGAAAATTTAGATTGTTGGTTAACTGTAGGAGAGTATTCCACTTGAGGGATGGATGATGATGGAGAATAAACGTTGTGGTGAACATATGATTGATAATTGTTGGAAGGATAAGTTATTGAAAGTGGTGTTGATGATTGATTGACAGAGTATTGTTGAGATGCAAGAGGTGCTCCATAATGTGAAGATTGATATGGTGAAACTTGTTGTTGATGTTAAGAATTCTTGTAAGAGTGCTGATGAGATTGATAAGGAAATTGTGTCATTTGGTGAGATGCAACTAAAGCTAGAGGATCGGAGTTGCGTTCATGCATCAAACGAACTTCATTTGCATGTCGTTCATGTTGTTCCAAGTAAGCATAAATCTGATCAACATTGGTAGTATGCAAGTCTTTGACCAATTTAACATCAGTAACGAATTTGCTCCATTCAGCATGAAGAGTATTCAGAAACTTGGTATTGACTTGAAATTGCTCCAGTGGCATCTTGTAAATGTTCATATCAATGAGTAGCAGAGTGAATCTCAAGTAGTACTCATGTAACGACTCTCCTGTCTTGTATGTAAACTTATCAAATTCATCATACAGCTTACACTTTCGTTCTTGCTTTGTTAACGACGTTCCTTGCATGAGAAGTTGGATTTTCTCCCAAATATCCTTGGCTACACGATGTTGACTGACAAGAGCACAAATTTTAGTTGGAATGCCTTGGAGAATGATGTTTATTGCTTTGATGTCACAATCATCTTGAATGGTTTCTGCTGCAGTTAATTCAGTATATTCCTTTGGTCTGGTTGCACCATCCACTGTAATTGTTGGCCAAACAAGTGGACCTTTTTCAACAGAAGCAAGAATCATTCGACCATGAGGCCTATTCATCATATAGAGTTCCATTCTGCTTTTCCACGAATCATACAAATGTTTTTCAAGCATCGGTGGTTTATTGTCACCACCTGAGAGAAGTGACTTATCAGCAAGAGTCGTCATTGATAACTTTTGATGTTAAAATATTACTTTTTGATCGAACGGTGGTAGAAAGAAATTATGTTTGATTAAGTTGTCTTTTAAGTGTTTTAATTTATGAAACTACACGGGATTTTACAATTCTTGACAAAACCGAGAAAAACAAATTAATGTATCACAGGATTTTACAAGTCAAAGAAATAAACCATATAATTTTGAAAAATTGAAAATTGAAAATTGAGTTGTTCGGTGTTGAGTTGTTCGATACTAGATGGCTTTGAGTTGTTCGGTACAAACTGGAAACTAGTTGTTCGGTACAACCTGGAAACTAGTTGTTCGATACTAACTAACTTGAGTTGTTCGATACTAACTAACTTGGGTTGTTCGACGCAAGTTGTTCGATATAGGTTGTTCGATATAGGTTGTTCGACACATGTTGTTCGACACATGTTGTTCGACACAGGTTATTCGACACAAGTTGTTCGGTACAGGTTGTTCGATAGAGGTTGTTCGATACCAACAGAGACGAAACTCAAAAACTCAAAAACATAAAAAGACACTTTTGATGGGTTTTTGCAAAAAATATTGTACAACTAGTGTTACTAACCCTATAGGAACAAGAAAAATGAAAACTTTAAGGTTTTTAAGCCGAAAAATTTAAAACCAAGATTTTGTTCTTTGTAAAAGTTTTCGAACACAAAAGTAACAAAAATGATATTTTTCTTGATTCTAAGCTTGTACACCTATATCATAAAGATACTAGATCAGATTTACCAAAGTAAATGATCTTTTAGTTTACACTATTGCTTCGAAAACAAAGAAAAATATGAAGTAAATGACGATTTTTGCAAGTAAAAACACACGAACCAAAAGAAAAACACAATAACTAAACACACCACTCCATGGATATTGATACCAATTGTAGATTATGATTAATCTTTGAAATAAAAGCAAGAACTAGAGAGAGAAAGTGTGGAAGGAATGATGTATTTTAGATTAAGAAAGTGATGGAAAGAAAATGATTTAAGGTGAAATGTGTGAAATTACAACCAACCAACCACCTCTCCAAGGCATGGAGAGGTGTTTATATACTTACAAGGGGCGGATGGGCCTTGGCTTGATGGGCTTATCCATGGGCCTTGGTCTAACACCTATGTAAGTTTCCAAAAATTACTTAACGAGCTAACAATTTTTATCTATGGAAGTGACCGACACTTTCATGTTCCTAACATGACCTTTTAGTTTGCACCCTCTTTTCTTCATTTTCTTCATGATAAATATGCAAATGCTACAGGGGTTTATATCTTTAATTATTGCCTTTGCAATATTCGATATTATACGCACATCCCCCCACTTGAGATAACCAATGTCAAAAGTGGTGATACACGGGGGTCTTTATAGATCATAACTAATTGGTCTTCCACGAATTCATAAAGTTTTCGTTCCCATTCCCCCAAACCATGGACTTAAATATCCAGAGATTTCAACACAAAGAAAATAAAGACTACAGGGTAGGCTAAGGCGAAATGGTGTAACGAAACATATAGTGGTTAAACAAGAATGGCTTGACAAGGTAATCTAGGGGTATTTTGCACTAGTACTGAGCGCAACTAGGGTTTTACACGGGGAGGTCGACAAGTCAGTGTGACAAGCCGATAAACACACATATAGGCTTTTTGGGTGATTTCCTAAAATGTTGCCTTTTTGAACAACCTATTCCACTAACCAATTAGGTCTTAACAAGATGTACATGCCAAGTTCTAAAGTCTACAATACTACCGGCACTCTCATGTATTTGGTGGATTTTATGTATAATAGATGAAAACGAAATATTAGGCTTAATCTTACCAAATTAATTACAAGATAATAAATGTGCTCGGCAAAGATTTATTCTAGTTTAGTAAGAAAAACATGTCAACATTTTAAAATTGGCACCATTTTTCAAAGAAAACTAGGAAATCAAAGGCAAATATAGGTCAAGTGGTAATTCTACTCCCATCCCCCCACTTGTTTTGTACAATGTCCCTATTTTACAATTAAAGAAATGAAATAATAAAATAAGAGTAGAATTAGCAAAAGACTCCCCTGAGTATCGCTCTCTTCTCCAAGTTATAATTGCAAGAGTTGACTTCTTGCAAGGTATCCATAGAACAACCTCATTTTCCCCTGAAATCACTAGACAACAAAGAGCATTAAACGTTCAAGGATAAATATACACTACAAGCTAACTCACTTTCATAGGAATCACGGTTGCATTTAGCATATGCAACAAGCCTTTTAAACCATTTGGTGTCCCAAGTGGACGAGTGAAGTCTCGTAAGGGTTTACAGGGAACACAACCACAAAGTTCATTTACTTATACATGGTTTTTTTGAAAAGGTTTCAAACTTATTTTTAGTTTTCAGAAAAGGTTTGCGGCGTAACAATGGTATTGGTTACGCCGTAACGGCGTAAACATGTGGTTTTAAAATTTTGAAATTTTGAATAAAAAGGTTACGGCGTAACTAATGCGGGATTTTATGTCGTAATGACATCTGTTACGGCGTAACCTTTGTGGTTACGCCTATACAGAACCTTTCTACCACACTAATATGAGTCAAGGAAACTTCGGATTCCAATTCTTCGTAGAGAAAATCTACCAAATAAAGTAAAGGAAAAGAAAACCAACCAAAAACCAAACATAATATGCAAAAAAAAATAAAAGACGGGTTGTCTCCCGACAAGCACTTTTGTTTATTACCGAGTCTTTAAGTTAGGCTCAAGATGCTCTAAGTTAGTCCATGCACACTTGCATGTCCCCGTTTAATCTAGTTAATAACCTCCAAATCCTGTTTATACTCTTCTCCCAGATTCAAACACCCTTTATAGAATTCTTTTATTTTTGGATACGGGTGACTAATTCGTTTAGCTTTATCCTCGTCACTAATTTTTAAATCATAACCCTGAATCTTGACCCGTTTTCTCTTCCCATAGGCAAGGCATCCATCAATTCTTTAGTAACACAAATGAAACTTTGGCCAGTGTCAAATGAGTATCTTTTTACATCGAAAGTTTCTATGTAAACCATTGGTGGTTCGTACTCTTGTATGTTAATTCCAAGTTTTCGCCTTTCCTCCTCTTCTAATTTTTGATCATGCCACCAATAGGTATTATCCCCTTGAACTTTTCTACAATTTTACTATATATCCTCTAGCATATGTCCTTTCTTTCCTATTCCTAATTCATATTCATCTGCTAACTGGTTAATTTCTAGATCGAACATCCACTTATAGTCATCAAAACTCCTTTCTCGACGGTCTTTCACTACATCTTCTTGAAAAAAATTCAATTAGTCATGTTTTGAGTAGAGTTTTCTTTATTGGTTCACTTACGTTTGTGTGTCCTACCTTTGTCAATAGCCAATCCTTGAAAGGGTAGTCCTTGGGTCTAGGATTAAGATTCTCTTGAACCTTGGTATCTCTTGTAGTAGGAGCGTTTGGATTGTTGATACACCGTTCGTCAAACCTCTCGTCCCAAATCAATCCTTTCTCTTGGTTTTCTCCGTATTTAACTAACATAAATTCAGGAAATGATAAATATGTCCCGTTTATTCTCTTTCTATCATCATCATGGTAACAGTACCATTTTTAAGATCTCTTTCTTTATTTACTTCATATACCTCATGGCCTCCATTACACTATTTTATGTTTGGGTCACATGTCGGTCAAAATTTGAGTTCGCCTTCCAGAATTTGTTTAACAAGTTTACAGAAGTGTGTGCTAGGGAGGTTTATATTAAATCTAAGTTTTCTTGGCCTCTTACGACTTCGTTCCTGCTCTTGATTATAACCATTATGCACATCGTTGGTTTCCTCAACCCTAGATGATGCGTCTGAGGGAGTATTAGAGGTTGCGTTTATCATATAACTCTCTCCTATGGGGGTTGTGAAATTATGAATCTTTTTGTCCATATAGAAGGTAACTCTGTCACCTCCAATTCCTAAGGAGATTTCTTTATTAAAGACATCTATTTCAGCATGAATGGTTGCTAGAAATGGTCTCCCAAGAATCATGGTTTCATTATGTGTGTTTAACATATCCATAACCGCAAAATCTGATGGGAATAAAAATTTGTCAATCTTAACAAGGACATTCTCAACTATTCCTATAGGAGATCTTTTTGTCATATCTGCTATTTCAACGAGCATGTCAGTCTTCTTAAGTCGAGCTAGTTTTAGGTGTTCGAAAATAAACTTGGGTATGACATTAACGCTGGCGCTTAAATCTGCCATAACATAAAAATTTAGACTTCTAACAGTGCAAGGAAGGGTAAAACTCTCAGGGTTTAACTCTTTTGGTGGTAATTGACATGGCAAAATTTTTAGAGACACATCATTTGTTTGGATAATTTGAGTGCCTTTATTAGAGGTGACGGATATCTCATGTTGTCTATTATTGACGGGTGTCTTTTCGTTGGTGTACATTGCTTTACATTGGTCTAAGTATAGATTGTTTATTTCATTGGCAGCCTTGGTGTGAAATTCTTTTGTTAGCTGCTTGATTTGGGTCTCCAAATTTTTAAGAGAAGCAGCTTGGTTTCGAGTATTAATTTCGGCATTCTCATGGAGTTTCTTTATCCATTCTTCCATCTCGGTCATTCTTCATGTTGATTCCTCTAGGTGTTTGTTCATAAGCTCCTCTAAGCTTGGCCTATTTTCTCCAACTGGTGGGCGATTGTCGATTTGTGTGTAGTATCCAGGTGGGCCTACACGATACTTAGCTCCATTACTGAAAGGTGAAGGTCGTCCAAACTCTCCATATTTAGCCTCCTCGATGCTTTTCACATCCTCCTTGAGAGGGCAGTCTTTGTCAAGATGAGCTCCTCCACAGTTTTGGCATCCTACTTGAATAGCGTAAACGTTCTCTTTTAGTTTCTTTATGTCCCGACCTAGGTTTTCTAGTTTGTTCACGATAGCAACGATCCCTTCAGAACTACTACCTTTAATACTTATGCTGGATGACCCATCATGTCACTTTTGGGAGTGGTCGGCCATAGTCTGAATCATCGTTAATGCTTGGACAAGTGTCATGCCAGAAATTGGCCTTTGTGAGTCAAGCAATTGGCGGTTCAAGGCCCCAAGACAATTATAGAAGATGTTTACCTTCTGATGGTTATTGATGTCATGAGTGGAGCATTTATACAGGAGGTCATTATATCGTTCCTAAGCTTGGTATAATGTCTCGTCTCCTTCTTGCTTGAAGTTACGGATTTCCTTAAGCTGTTTGGCGGTTCTTGATGGTGGACAGTACCTTTGGATAAAGTCCTTTTTAAGGAGATCCCAGGAACTGATGGTTCTTGGGGGAAGTCTGTCCACCCATCTCTTAGCGGCTCCAGTTAAAGTAATAAGGAAGATGCGCTGCATGACAGCATCGTGTGATACACCGGGTATGTTGAATAAGCTGACGATGTCTAAAACTTGCTCCACATGCTCATGGGCGTCGTTGTTCTTGTTTTCGAAAATGGCGTCCTCCCTAAATTCCCGCATGAATTAACTTTTTATTTCGAAATTCACATTGCCTCCAATTTCTGGTTTAACCACGCCCGGTGCCTGGTTTCCTCGAGTCAATTCTAGATATTGTTCCATAGTGAGGCTATCGATTTCCCCCTCAGCCATAATGAATATTTTTTTAGTAAATCAAATTAAAACTAATTTAAGCTCCCCAGAAACGGCGCAAAAACTTGATTCGTATTTTGCTTTAAATATATTTTTACCAAGTTTTAAATTTATAAAACTCGATTACCGATACATGCACTAACGGGCAGAGAACCCGGTCGTATGTAGTGATGTTGCTTGGTAAATTCGAGGTCGTCCCAAGAGCTAAGGTTAAATAGTTTAACTTGATTATTTTCACGTTGGAAAATGGTTTTTAGATTGATTTTAATAATTACAGAAAAGTAAATGCAATAAAATAAATAGATAGAAGATATCAGGGAGAAAGGCGTGCTAACCTAACCATTTCATTACCAATGTTATGATTACATTTTCCTGTGCAATGTTCAATTATAAGTTCCATTAGTGGTTCTAAAGTTGACAAACCCGAATTTTCATTTAAGGTCGGTCCTATGCTTACTCTGCGATCCCACATTCCCATACAATCATACGAGCAGGGCATCCAAGCTTGCAGTGGTTAAACCCCAACTATCCTTAAGACTAATCTATAATCTAAGCCGATTATTAACCCACTCTGAAAGAGTTTTCATATATTTTTAAGTATTTAATGTGACAAAGGCAGTAATTTGGTTAATTCCTACACTAGGGATAGATGTCAAGCTACCCTAGTACCCCACTAATCCCAAGTTCAACATGGTAAGTCTGATATCAGGATTAATAAGATCTAAGCCACCCTCCATACTACCAAAACATAGGGATCAATAAAGGCTATAAGGATATCTAATAGAACCATAGTTAAACAGGAAATCATAATCACAATACTAGGAACTACATGGTTAGGCCAGCACTAGGAGTGCTTAACCGCTCATAGTAACAGCAATGCAAGAATTAATGAATAAAGACATGGATTAAATCATCATAAATCTTATATAGAATGAAATGAATAATTAAATACAATAAGTATGCTAGTGGCTTCTCCCTTGGACCTTCAGGTGAAATGCTTCGAACCTTAGGGGTTTGGTTCACCCCTTAGAACTGTGTGTGAAGTGGTGGTGGTGTGTGATGCTGAATGAGCCGGATGAGGGCTCTATTTATAGGCTTTGAAAGGTTTACGGTGTAACCCTTATGGGAGTTTACACTGTAATCTTGCTACGTAATGCTCCCATCTTTTAGGCATAAAAGGGTGTTACGGCGTAACCCTGTCATATATGTTACGCCGTAATGCTGAGTCAGACACATCATCTCTAGTATATTTAAATGTTGCGGCGTAATCTTGGAGACACTTTATGCCGTAAAGGGTGTGATGACTCATTTCTTTGTTGGAGTATGTTACGGCGTAATCCTTCAGGGATGTTACGCCGTAAAGTGCCTTGGGCTCTTCACTTTGGTGCATTTCTTGTTCAAATCCCTTGTCTTTTGCTAAAATGCTTACTTGGTCTCTGAAAACTAATAATAAACAATAAAGTAATGTTTTCATACATTAATAACATATTTGTAAGCATTTTTATAGGGAATTTGATATTAAAATGTATTTACTATTTGTTGTTATAAGATGGAATTTCTGATTCTGGTTGTGTGGAGTACGTAGACGACAATCGATTCCTTTTTTTATTTTTCTCTCTGTTTTGTCTTTTTCAGTATAGGGTATATATGTTTGTTAGCGATGTAGATAATTAGCACGAAATCTCAGTCACGCATAGCATGAATGCACAATCCAAAATTCAAATTAAAGAGACTACATTTTGCGGGGAAAATCTTTATGTGGAAAATGCCACACATGGGCACTTCCGTCCATGGCATTGTCACACCCCCAAACGGGGCCTGGGCGGAATACGTGTCCGGGGGCGTGACGTCATAATATTCATCACACAAGATCAAGGGAACAACCATTAATTTGGATGTTTTGAAAACAATCATACTCGTTGCATTGATTTAAAATAAATAGTCTTACAAACCGTTCAAATATAATTAAAAGAGTTGCGGAACCATAATAAATTGTAGCGGAAACAAAATTAGTTTTGACAAACGACAACAAGCATGGATATAAGATAAGTTTTGAAATCATTGAAGTCACAAAACACATAGACTCCAAATAGCATCTTGAGAATAGATCCAAGCTAAGCACCTAAAAACATTGCTTAAAATGTTAACAAAAGTTGGTGAATTCATAGGTTTAGTTTAAATGTAATAAAGTGGACCACAAGATTTCCAAAACGCATGTGACAATTATAACAGATACAATTTCATATAAAAAGCATTTATGTTGCACTAAGCTCATCACACCGAGGCTCAATAGGTATGAAGCATTTAATTATGCCAAGAAAGGCTTGCCTTACAGGTATCTGACCAAGATCACCTAGACGAAATCTGACATGTTATACGTCTATTAGTTCGGTACCACCACAACTAGTAAGTGCTACTTACCCGGACGGGGATAATCAGTCCCTATAGATCTATTTATAACACTCACGCTTACTTAACCAAGGGTCGGTTAAGAAATTAACGGTTCATGATAATTTGAGCAATAGTGGTCCATACGCTACTTAGGCAACACATAAAACGTAAGTAAAATTAGTAGAAAGGTGAGGCTATGAACTCACCTTAGCAAGATAAGTGAATGATTATCACGTAAATAAAGAACGATACACAATCCTAGCCGCGACCTAAAGGATAACGCGTCTTAGGAAAAAGTAGAATATACGAAACCAAGTACGAAACGCTTACAAGAGAAAGAGATATCCATGTGTGTTTGTGTTTTAGTTTATTTAATAAAAACATGACTAAATGAAATTATAAAGTTTATCATTAAGTCCCGCCGTTAATCCGAAAGTTACTATATTTAGAAAGTTCCCATTTAAGGAAAGTTTAAGAGTTCCTGACATTAATACCGTTCCCTATAATTGTTAAGCCCATGATCCTAAAAACGCACTACCTAAATCTAAACGTCTAGCTTCCAACTCCATCTCGCTAATAAATGCCAAAAGCTACTATTTTTAGAAGTTTTCCGTTTTTAGAAACCCCGACTTCACAAAAATATGTTCATGACTTTTCTAATGATTCTACTTGATATACTAGTGTTACAATATGTTTCGCCAACGTTTTAAAATCTCAAACATGTCCGAAAGTGTCTGAAAACCCATTTTATTATTCCAAACAACAACTACCTTAAAGTGTTTTGCCGAAAAATGTTCCAAACTTCATTCGGCCATAACTTGGCCGTTTTAAGTCCGTTTTTAGCGCTTTTTATATAACGACCGGGGAATCATATGCTATCAAAATCTTAGAGTTTTAGCAACTTAAAACATTTTTAAACACCCTTAGCCCTAATATAAATTTCAGACATCAATCAAACTTTAACCAAAACACTTTCAAAAATCATCCCAAACTTCACAATAGTGTTTAGTCTAATCCTAATCCTTAAAATTCACTGCCTTATCCAACATCTAAAAACCACATTACAAACTATTCTTAATTCCCTATACTCATCATTGTTGAAACACACTTTTCTTCTCAAACTTCACCCTCAATCACAAAACTATTAACTACTACTTTCAATTCAACAAGAATTAACAAGATCTTATTTCACTTTCATTTTTAAAAGATACACAAACACATGGAGTCATAATCTTGAATAAGATCCAAATCAAAGAGAATCAATTAGAAAGGATCCAAGAGTTTACTTACGGATGAGAAGAATAAGCTAGAAACACAGATCTAAACTATATAACCCTAGATCTTGAAAACCAATAAAAACCCTTGAAACCCTAACTTTGATCTTGAATAAAACCCTTGCAAATCAATGAACCAAAGCTTCCAAACACCTTAGATATGACTAGCAATGAACCTACTATGATTTATCTTGCTAGAAACTCAAAGAAAACAAACCTAAAGGGGTTTTGGTCCATGTGTTTTGGAAAAGGAGAGGGTGAGAGAGAAATTTTTTGGTGGCTTTGAAATAAAATGATAACCCTAAGTTGTGTAATAGTGTGGTATTTATAGGAAGAGGTATTAAGGTTTTAGGATATTATGTGAACCATGACTCATGAAAGTAATATGGGAAACCCCCTTGGGGTCCTTGTGGTTCCATAGGTTCGCTTTTAGGCAAAAAAGGGGACCAAGATCAAAATTTTGAGCTACTTGGAAATAAATGAATTGAATTCAAATGTTGCTAGTGGATTAGTGGTCCTCACTTGGTGAAATAAGACAACGAATGTGTAAGGATCACAAGACTATGTTGGTTTTATTTTTGTCCTTAACTGTAACCTTGCATTTTATTCTTTATGTGGAATTTGTTGTGGGAGGGCAAAAAGAACAAAGATGTCACTATCCAAGTTTGCATGCATGTGACTTTGTTTTGAATTTTAATTTTTGTGCTTCCTTTTCTTTTGAGTTGTACCAAAAGCTTTAAGGTAAGGGGGGGGGGGGGAATTTTGAAAATTTTGACAAGTTTAATAATAATGGATGATATTTTGAGTTTCCATGCAAAGGTGGCAAGTTTCTAGGGTTCCGTTTGACATAAACGTTAAAAACGCGAAACTCACACGAATAACGTAAAATTTGCAAACGTAAGTGTACGTAAACTATGTAACACTAATAAATGATTAAATTGAGAAGAGTACGAGTAGACTAAACCTAGTCCGGCTTCAGAACGCTTCCAATAATGATTTTTAGTTTTTTCGCGGGACTACTTCCCGGATAATTGCTAGATTAACAAGTAACTTATAAAATTTAAAATTGAGCACGTAAAAGGTTAAAATAATGACCTGAAATTTACAGGGTGTGAGATCCTTCCCCCGTTAAAAGAGCTTTATCTCAAAGCTTAAGACGTAGCTTTTGACATAGATGCAGGGTTAGCGAAGAGATGAGTGTACTTTTTTTGAATTTGGTCTTCGCGCACCCATGTGAATTCAGATCCTCTTCTAGAATTCCAACGGGCATTTACAATCGGGATATGGCTCTGCTTCAAACTTTTGACCTCGTGATCCATGATTTCGGCTAGTTCTTTAATGAAATGAAGCTTGTCATCAATCTGAATTTCATCCAATAGGATAGCTAGTGGTTCGTCGGAGAAACACTTCTTTAGGTTGGAAATGTAAAAAGTAATATGAACACAGATTAGTTGGTCAGGGAGTTTAAGTCGGTAAGCAACTGTTCCAACTTTAGCAAGAACCTTGAAAGGTCCAATATATCGAGGGTTCAGCTTCCCCTGTTTATCGAAAACGATCACCCCTTTCATGGCGTTACTTCAACATAACATTATCTCCTACTTGAAATCTCCTTGGCCTTAGTTCCTATCGGGTAGCCTCTTTTGTCTTCCACATGCAGCAGTGAATACGTTTCTTGATTTGGATGTCTCTTTCTGTACGTATCATGAATAATCTTTGGGCCAATAAGCTGAGCATCTCCAACCTCAGCCCAACAGACAAGCGATTGACACTTACGACCGTACAATGCTTCAAATGGTGTGGCTTTGATACTCGTGTGATAACTATTGTTGTATGAAAATTCCACCAAGGGTAGATGCCTATCCCAACCTTTTTTCAATAATCAACCACTAAGCACGCAACATGTATTATAAATGTTTGGATGTCCTTTCCTTTGTCCATCGGTTTGAGGGTGATAAGCCCCGTACTTATATCCAATTGACTACCTAGTGCATTCTGAAGCGATTGCCAGAATTGAGAGGTGAATCTACCATCTCGATCAGAGATGATCGAAACTGGCACCACATTGCCTTGTGCCTACTTCCTTCAGTAGTGTCTAGTTAAAACTTCTCCTTGGAGTCATACTTTTTTTTTATTTTTTTTTTTTTTTTCTTTTTTTTTTTTGTTATTTTTTTTTTTTTTTTTTTTTTTTTATCCGTTCATTGGCAGAATTATGAGCGATTTGTATGGCGGTCGATAATTATCAAATTATGTCTTGTCCAAGGTCGACGTTCTTTGACAATTTATAAAAAAATCCATTGTAATGTTTTCACTTCCAAATTGGGATCTTAGTTTGAACTAAACAAAACCAGATGGCTTTTGGTATTCGGCCCTTGATTTGGCACATGTCAGACACTTACTAACGTAGGTGGCAATCTCAGCTTTCATATTAGGCCACCAATACAGTTTCTTCAAATCTTGGTACATCTTTGTCTTATCCAGATGAAATCGAATACTTTTGACTTATGCGACTAGTGCATTATCAAAGCTTCATGTCACCAATATAGGTATCCAATCCATCTTCAAACACAACGTTCCGTCAGCACGGGGCTCCAACTTCTTAATCATTCCACATAAATCTTCGGTTACATAGTTCTCCTCTTTTCTTGCCTCAGCTTGAGCATTCAAAATTCTCTTAGAAAGATTTAAACCAATAGTCATAACCACGTTCGCTTTCCTCGGGTGATAACGAATCTCACAGTCGTAGTCACTTAATAGTTCCAACCATCGGCATTGTCTCATGTTCAACTCCTTTTGATCAAGAATATGTTGTAAACTCTTATGATCTGTGAACACAACGCACTTTGTGCCGTATAAATAATGCCTCTACATTTTGAGAGCGAACACTAAGCTCCCAGTTCTAAGTAATGTGTAGTGTAATTCTTCTCGTGAATCTTGAGTTGGCGAGATATAGGCTATGAGTTTTTCCTTTTGCATCAAAACTGCGCCCAACCCTTTGTGAGAAGCATCATAGTAAACCACAAAATTTTCACTACCTTCGGGTAAAGCCAAAATCGATGCACAACACAATTTCTGCTTCAATAGTTGAAATGCAGCTTTTGCCTTTTCACCCCAATTAAACTTCACTCTCTTTTGAGTCAACTTCGTCATAAGCTTGGCAATTTTTAAGAAACCTTCAATAAATCGTTGGTAATAGCCGACAAGACCTAGAAATTAATGAATTTCTATTGGTGTCTTGGGTGATGCCCAATCCTTGATTGACTCAATCTTAGCTAGGTCCACATGAATACCTTCATTATCAATCACGTGACCAAGAAACTGTACCTTTGAAAGCCAAAATTCACACTTTGAAAACTTGGCGTACAATTCTTCCTTCTTAAGTAATCTCAAAATTAACTTAAGGTGCTCTTCATGCTCCTTCTTATTCTTGGAGTAGATCAAAATGTCATCAATGAAGACTATCACAAAGTTATCCAGTTATGGTTTGCATACCCGATTCATCAGATCCATAAATACTGCCGGTGCGTTGATCAGTCCGAATGGCATCACTTGAAACTCGTAGTGACCGTAGCGTGTCTTAAACGCCATCTTTGGAATGTCTTCCTCCCGAACTCTGAGTTGGTGATAACAAGATCTCAGGCTGATCTTAGAGTAGACTCTTGACCCTTGCAACTGATCAAACAAGTCGTCGATTCTCGGAAGTGGATATCGGTTCTTCACAATAAGTTTGTTTAGTTTGAGGTAGTCGATACACATCCGAAAAGATCCATATTTCTTTTTGAAAAAAAAAACCAGAGCTCCCCAGGGTGAGGAACTGGGTCTTATAAATCCTTTGTCAGAAAGTTCTTACAGTTGAGCAAACAATTCTTGCAGTTTCGTCGGTGCTAATCTATACGGGGCTCGTG
>BQNB010074731.1:0-31692 GCA_026074375.1 Tanacetum coccineum | reverse complement strand
TGAGCATCTGCTCACATCTAACATCTCATTTTCTGTATATACGTCTTTCTGTGAATGTGACTGTGCAAATATAATGGCTGATGTTAATGTTAATGCTCCTGCTGAACAAGCACCTGCTATAGCACCACCCACTCGTACTGATGATCAAATCCTGCCTCGCATCAGATGGTGCCTGTAGGAAAAAGCAATTGCTATTTGGACATTGAAAGGTCGCAAAGCAATCCAATCTACAAGATTGCGGTGGACATTCTGAAGAACACCAACTTCTTCAGAGCTTTCATTGCTTCCTCGACAATTCCATCAATCTATATTTAGCAGTTTTGGGACACTGTTCGATATGACAAAATCATCGGGTGTTACAGGTGTCAACTCAATGAGCAATGGTTCGATCTCACCAAAGACACACTTAGAGACGCACTCCAGATCACACCAGTTGACACCAACAATCCATTTTCTTCCCCACCAACTCCTGATGCTCTTATCAAGTTTGTTAACGATCTGGGTTACCCAAAAGTTGTCAGACACTTATCTGATGTCGTGACTAATGACATGTTTCAACCGTGGAGAACACTCACAACAATCATTATTTTGTGCCTTACGGGAAAGACTTCCGGGTTTGAAAGACCAAGGGCTCCAATGTTGCAGATTCTTTGGGGCATCGTCAATCGAGCCCATATCGATTATGCAGAGAGGATGTGGGAAGAATTCACCCAATCCATCCATACTTTCATTGAAGACAAAAAGAATCTAGCACAACATACTCAGGGATAGAAGAAAGCTACTCTTATTGTGATCCCGAGTGTTAGGTTCACCAAGCTGATCATCTATTACTTACAAAGCAAGCACAATTTCGACTCGAGACCAGGTTCTCCACTTCACTTGCCTAATGAAGAGCCTGTTCTTGGATATCTCAAGTTTAGTGCTAAGGGAACTAAATGAGAAGTGTTTGGGATGCCTATTCCAAATGATCTTATCACTGATGACATTTGAGGTGAACAATACTACAATGCTTATATGGAGAAAGTTGCTAAGCATTAAAGATATCTTGCTGGTGAAGAAATTAGTGATCCTGACTCTCCTGCACCTAAACCTGCTAAGGCTACCAAACCTAAAGCAGCCAAGCAATCTAAGCCCTTAGCACCTAAACCAGCACCAGTCACAAAACCTGCAGCCGTCAAGGCCTCCAAGTCTCAATAACCCAAACCTGCACATGCCAAGCCTTAGGAAAAGAAACAAAAGTTGGTTACGGAGACATCTAAGGCCCCATCTCCAGCCAAATGATCCAAAGCTGGTAAGGTGGTGAAGAAGCAAACGAAAAAGAGCTCTCTTCAGTTGGTCGATGATTTTGTTGACGAAGGTGTTCCAGAGAATGAACCCAGGGTTGGTGATGAAGAGGCTGATCAGCAAAAGGCAGTAGAAGAAAGCTTAAAGGAATTTTACTCGGCTCGTCAGGGTCCACTTCCACCGGTGGTGATCAGGGAACTTTAATCTAGAAAATTTCAACCGCTTCTAGAGGTTTCAAGGAAAGGGTAAAGAGAAAGTCAGTGATGAACAAGTTGCCCTTGATCTACACAACCTTTAGACTTCAAAGAAAAAAAGCCCTGCAGATCAGTACATCTTTTAGAGGTGCACTTATACATAAATTAAACCCACTGGTCATGATGAATCTTCCTCATTATATGCTGAACTTGGGCTGATGGACAGTGAGACGGATTCTGATGAAGAAGTACCGAGGATTGTTGGTGGAGTTCAAGATGAAGGCCAGGCTGGACCAAACCCTGGTGAACATGATAAAGGCCAGGCTAGACCAAACCCTGATGATGCTGAAGCGTCTCAACCTCTATCAAGTCATGTTGTTCATGCTGGACCAAACCTTGAACACATGGATCTTGAAGCCTCTGATACTTCAATTCAACCAAACCCTGAGCAAATGGATGAAGAGTTCACTACAATGGCATATCCAAATGTTCAGGAAAACCTTAAACGCCCAACTGAAGGTGAAGTAAGACTTGAGGAACCTGCGAGCTCAGCTGGAACCCTGTCTTCTCTACAAAATCTTGACAAGGAACTCAGCTTCGCTGATCAGTTCCTTGTGGAGAAGTTACAGGAAGACGAACCTGAGAAAACAAATACTGAATCGAAGGTTCAGTCAATGGTTACTGTTCCCATTCATCAGGACACCTCTTCTGTCCCTCTAATGACCACCCCGGTTATTGATCTCACAGTTTCTCAACCTGTCCCCACAGCGGTCTAAGCACCACTACCAACATTAACAGCAACCGCAACCGCAACAACAACGACAACAACAACTCTTCCACCAATACCACCTCAACCATAACAAGGCTCCTCAGATTTGATTTTAATCCAGTGCATTAGAGAGCTTGAACAACATATGGCGGATATGGTGAAGGCAAACTAAGCCTTGGAGGAAGGATTAGACAAACAAGGGTCCAGATTGTACAAACTAGAGAATCTTAATATCCCTCATCAGGTGAGCAAAGCGGTAGATGAAATTGTTACTGATGCGGTTGACTGGGCTATTCAAGCTCCTCTCAGGGATCGCTTCAAAGACTTGCCATAAGCCAACATGAAGGAGATTCTTCATCACTGCATGTGAGAATCTAATTCCTACCAAGCTCATAAAGATCACAAAATGTTGTACAAAGCTTTAGAGAAATCAATGGCCCGTGATCACACTGACCAGCTCCTAATTGATTTGGCTAAAGCACAAAGAAAGAATAAAAAGAGACGTGATTCACCAAAAACACCACCTGGATCTCCACCTTATCAGCCACCTCCTCCTCCACCACCAACAGGTTCATCTGGAACTCCAAGAGCTTCTGGAGCTTCTGGATCATCTCAATTGCCTCCTCCTCCACCTCTATCCACCAACTAGCTTGATCAGTCTACATGCACCGATGCTCCAAGCTCTTCAAAGATAGCTGCCTTAGCTGAATATACGGCTTGGACGACTACTGACACAAGACTCAAGCCGTCTGTCTTATCAATTCTTGAAGAACTACATATGGATGATGATATGACTCATGACGAACAGGTACAGTCGTCTGGTGATGAAGACATTGGCCATGATCATATTCCCATAGTAAACCTATGGCAAAGTTGGTGGAAGCCACTCACTGAAGACAGACCTGCTACACCAGAACCTACCTGGTCCATCCCATCATCTGACCTGCCTGTACCAGTGAACAACTGGTTATCTGCTCTGGCGTCCCCCTATGCACCTCCTCCAGAGAACTCGTTACTCACGCAAACTGGTGACATGGCAATCTTTATGGACTGGTTCTGCAAAAAGCAAGGGATCACTAAACTTAAACAACAAGACCTGGAAGGCCCTGCATATGAAATTGTCAAAGTCTTCCATCCTAATGTGATCCATCTTCAATACCAAATGGAAGAATGCCATAAACTACTAATCGATCAAGTGGACGAGTCAATCATCAGGTATAATGTCAGCAAACTTCTACCACTATGTGGTCTACCAGGTCAAGTCACGATTCAATCTGACTTCTTCTTCAACAAAGATTTGGAGTATCTATGATACGATCGCAAAAGTGGCAGGCCTGCATTATCCATCTCGAAGATGAAGGCGGCCTATTATCCTGATGTTGGCTTAGAGCAAATGGTACCCGATCAGATGTGGATTGAAGAGGAATGTAAATATGACATCGCCGCTATGTATGGTATCTCTCACTGGTGTTTCCAAAGACAACGATTCTACATTGATAGACAACATCTGAGGGTGATCGCAGAGCTGTTAGGACTCATATGCGGATTTTAAGTGTTGTCAGAATTGAAGTCTTCTCCTTATATGGGTATGATTACATAAAGAAGATCATTCTTTGTAGAGCTGATCTTAAAGAATATACTATTGCGGAAAGGGACTTCAAATATCTGTACCCTAGTGACTTTGAAGATCTATACTTATTGAATCTTCAAGGTCACCTTAACCATATATCACCCGAAGATAAGAAGATTCTCACTACTGCTGTCAACTTATGGACCAGAAACTTAGTTATAAGACAACACGTAGAAGACTTCTAGTTGGGGATTGAAAGTTACCAAACGCAGCTAAACCTCACCAAACTTCGATAGGATGCCACTGGCTTTGAGTTCAAGCACGACTTCACAGTAATTGACTCTCCAAGGGCCATCACATTTAGGGATAAATATGGGGTTCAAATGATCATGCGGTTCAATGAGATCCACAAGTTTAGTGACGGCACTCTACAACAGATTGATGAGGCATTGGAATACCGGGTCAAGGAATTCAAGGTCAACAGAATGAATCCAGGTTTGAACACACGGTTTTGGACAAGGAAAGATGTCGACAGAAGCAAAGAGTTCATGTTTGCCATTCAGAAATGGCTTAAGACAAGGAGAATCTTCTGGAACCTGGAAAGCTTTGTTGGTGGACGAATAAGAGAAGGGGGAGACTACAGACTGCTGAAGAGAACCGAATGATCACATCATCTCGGCAATCACGGTCCATCTCGTGTGGGGTATTATTATTATATATGTTGTGGTAATATGTACATAATAAAGTAGTGATTATGATGTATTGTGTCAGTATATTCGGTTTTCTGAGTTTATGTCAAATTTTGTAAACATTAGAACAAACTCATAATAACTGACACGAATTATGTCCCTCCAGAATTAAGGGGGAGCATGCTTATGTTCCATTATCGGCTTGTATAAATCAGACACATTTTCTCCCAAAATTTTCTAACATATTTAAATCAATTGAGATCCTAAATCTCAGAGGGTTTGAAATTTTTGATCGGGGGAGAGAATGTGTTTTAATATGAAAATCTGATAAAAATGTGATCTTTTGGATTCAAGTGTAGGCTCTCCCATATGTGCTAAACCTTTTCGAATATCGATGCACATATTAAGGGGGAGCGAATAGTGTATAATGGCAATCGTGGAAATACCAAAGACCGACCTTGTAATTACTTTATCGGAGTTATAAGGATGGTAAGGTTAGGTACACGATCCCACGATCCCACCAGAGCTGGAGGGATCTACCCAGGGATAATCCACTAGTTAGTGTAGAAGTCCTTAGGTATGATTACAAAAGGAGTAATGTGAGAATAAGGGAATAGTGCGGACTGAGATAGAGCTAGTACTGGAACATACCCAACAAGGTTCTAGTAATGAAGTCTCGGTAAGCACTGAAGGGGTTGAAGAATGAAAAAGAAATGTTAAGATAAAGGGTGAAAAGAAAGCAGCCCTCCTTAAACATTAAGCAGAAACCGGGTCACTACATATACTGTCAGAATCACATGGTTGATTGCTGACATTGAAGACAAGTATCATGGACCCAATGATACGCTGCACAACCTTCCCTAGCCACTCAAGATCCCTCAAAGGATTCTTGTTTCATTTCTTACGGAGATCAACACATTTCTATCGTCTCTCTCATTCCGAGTTAGATGATATTGAAAAGGTGGCTAGGGATCATCATCCATAAATCTCGCTAGGATACTAATACAAATTATGCTTGCTTATCACACACTGTGATAACAAGTAAGATCTTAAGAGTCCTACGCATTATCCTCGTGGTATTGCTAGAACATCCGAGTGATACGAAAGTACTCACAATGAAGATGGAAATCCTTCTAGAGCCAACATCTAACAAGCTCTTGGTAGGTGACATGTGAGATCCACTATGGATTAAACTTGTGACAAATGGAAAGCAACGATGGTGCGATTCTTTATGAATCAAACTTGTTCCAGGCAGTGAATTGACGAATAGTTTTTGAAAAACCTTTCGATGTGCTCAACAACTGATTTTCGAGCACATTGACTGTGTATATCTTTCAAAATAAATGTGTTTCTGATGAAACTTAATTCCGTGCTATAAAACATTCTTGATGTGCCACAAAAATACTTTCTCAAGTGATACGTCAATTGATATTCAAATCAATTTTTCTCATCAATCGGTAAGACAGTAACTAACCGATTCACTCTTATCATGCTGTCTGCTTTGAGACGTTCCGATAATGAGAACAGGAAAGTATGGTGATTCTGATGGTTGTACATTAGATGATCTGATACTTATACTGGAAATCCTGTCAAGGAGATTCTTCTTAAGATGAATCTACCTGATCACAGGTCGGTCCTCACGGATCCAGAGGTTAATCCAACCAGACTCGGGCGAATGACAAAGTCATATTCGTCAACATGCTTTATTGCTAACCGTTTTATTACAAGTTCACGTAAAGATGGACATAGAGATACCTAGTTCCAGTGGAGTCAATTCATAACCCCACGCTCACACTTAATGTTACTAATCAAAGACATCATGACAAATGAAAGACCTACAACACAGCTTTCGCAACTCTAATGAGTATTCTCATGATCCAGAAAAGTGTGAGCATGCGGGTCCGAAGGTCACAACATCACATGAAGGCAATACTCCACAACAAGGATGATTAAGAGATTTACTATAGATGATGATCTCAAAGAAAGCTCAAAGATTACACAAGTCTAAGGAACAAAGCTCAAAGATCACTACTTGTAGTACAGAGACTAATCTTGAAGAATCAAAAGACTACGATCCAGAGTCAAAGATCAATTCAAAGATAGCTAGGATTCAATTTGTATTTTCTAGGGTAACCTCCCTTAGGGGGAGATTGTTAGGATTATGAAAATCCATGTAAAAGACTCGGTCACCCCGTGTAATGTCTAGCATAGGTTAGCTCGTAGCCTTAATAGTAATGGTTTAATTGCCGTATGACTTATGGTGTTGGGCCGGGTCTTTACCTACATGTTAGCCCACTCCATAGCCCACTTAGGGTCACAAAACTTATGTATATATACCCCTTTCCAGCCATGGGAAGGGGTTGGTTGATCATTTCATAATACACACACTAAAGGTGTTTTTCTCTTACTAGAACTCACTTTCTCTCTCTATAAAGTAGGCCAACCCCTAGATCATTAATTATGTTATGATATCCAATATCCTACAGGATCTCTTTTAGAAGGAATAGATATTATTGCTAGGGGAGGGTTGTAATAAAACTTGTATTTCCTTTATGTCCTTATATAATCTTATTTCTAAGATAATAAATGCGTGTTGTGGCAACAAATTTATTTGTTATTTTTATTTATGTCTTTCGAATATTTCGTTACCATTCTTAGTAACTCGTTTGCATTCCCCTTCTAAATTGCTTTATCTTGCGCGTTCAAGATTAGTGACGTTGGTTTAATATTAATTGTTGCGACCAAGGCTCGACTTCTAGCGGGCTTTTTTGTTCCCTTTGGCTTAATGTGTCAGTTATAACATCTTTCTTAAAGTGATAACGAATTTATACCTATGGTGGTGTCGTAACTACTAAGCTCTATGGTATTACGTAGACGTCGGAAATGATGAATTGGCATATTTCTTAATGGCGAGTAAACTTGTTAGTGGATCGTCCTAAGATGACTAGGGACGCGTCTTGACTTTTAGACATAGGATTTTGTATAAAATGATGTCGACTTTATATAGTAGGGTGGTGTAAGAGTTTACTTAGTGATTATTATTGTTAGTTTGGTTCTTCGTGATGATTACATTTTATGAATACGCACGCAAAACTTGATATAAATAGAAAATTGTCTTTTGACAAGAAGTTTTAAGGTGACTACTCTCAGCATGGACATGGTCCTTCCAGAATTATACATAGGTGATCAAGCTATGTATAATTGAGGAC
Source organism: Tanacetum coccineum (assembly GCA_026074375.1). NCBI lineage: Eukaryota > Viridiplantae > Streptophyta > Magnoliopsida > Asterales > Asteraceae > Tanacetum > Tanacetum coccineum. The sequence continues at coordinate 23,977 of BQNB010074731.1, read as the reverse complement.
TAACAATGCATTGCTCATTTTCGTTAAAATTGTGTTATAATTTCATAATAATTGTGGGAGTGGTTTAAAAAAAATATAGAGAGTTAAAGTAGAATTGACGTTTTCATAATACGTTAATTTGATAGATGCTTGAAATTATTCAGTACAACGGAAATTTAAGAGAAGTACAACAAGAACTCCTAAGGAGATAAAGTCTAAGATAGTTCCAACTTAGGGTTCACTAGGCAAAGCGAGACAACTTTCTCTTTTAAGTTTCGATCTTATCTTCAATGTTGTTAGGGTCTTGACCGGTTTCTCCTCCTCTTAAGGCATACACCATTCCACGTTCTTCAATACCTTCAGCTTGGTTTTATGGTTTCGGTTCTTTAATTATGGGCAATCACTCTTGTAGTGCCCTTGATTCCTACATTCATAGCAAGTAGGTTTCTGACCTGCCCTAGTGCCCCTCAGATTGTTACTAGTATTAGTATTTGTAGGACTCTTACAGTCGCGGGCCAGATGGCCAACTCTGTTGCACTTGTGGCATTTGAGAGCACATGGACCATCGTAGTGATAGTTGCATTTAGCGCATAGGGGTTTAGATCCCCCGTATGGCTTCTTCTCACCAGTCCCTACAGTGTACGCCATGTCGGTGTTCTACCTCTTGTTTTGTTGTTGTTGTTGTTGGTTATCATCTTGCTTTCTTTTGTTCTCTGTCTGACGCTCAGCAAAAGTGCGGATTCTCTTATCCATCAGTTCGGTTGCTATTTCAGTTGCCTCTTGCATTGTCTTAGGCTTGGATGCTACTACACTTCCGTGGATCATGTCGGGCAAACCACCGACATATCTCTCAATCTTGTCAGACTCTTCAGGAAACATTCTAACACACAGCAATGCCAGTTCCTGAAAACGTTGGTTGTACCCTATCACGTCGGTACCTTTCACTTTCAAATCCCACAGCTCGACTTCGAGCTTCTTAATCTCGGTCCTCGGGCAGTACTTGTCAGTCATCTTCTTTTTCAGTTCTGTCCAAGTCATTGCATAAGCAACGTCGTTACCAACAGTCCTAACGTGGGAGTTCTACCACGTTAGAGCATTTCCCAGAAGAGTACAAGTGGAGAACTTGATTTGGTTTTCCACAGAACAATTGCTTATACGGAACACAATTTCCATTTTCTCAACCCATTGAGTCAATTCGACAACTCCTTCTGTGACTTTGAAATTTAGAGGTTGGCACTTCATGAAGTCTGGGTAAGTACACTCACGAGTGGCTCGCTCATTTCTTCTAGCACCCGTTCCTGAATTATGGTTGTCTTTGCCATTCGTGCTTCTGATAGCATCACATGCTGCCAAAGCGACAGTAACGCCTTAGTCAATCATTGCCTTAAGCTGGGCATTAGTGACAGATGTGGTGGCGGGGGTTGTGGTTGTTGTTTCTCGGTTTAACCTCGTGGTCCTTTTCTTTGGTGCCATTTTCTTCAAATCACAAGAAAATATAATACCCGTTAGATTTCATAAAATCATAACCATGACATGACATATACATAATAAGTAAAATGAGATCACAACACATAGTGAAATATACAACTTAATTGAATATTAACAATGGATAAGCTAAATCGACATTCATTCATAATAAATTCTATTACAGACGTGACATAATACAACCATTCCATATATAAATTGGAAAACATACATGAATGGTTCCGATACAAAACGATCACTACGATTAGGTTACAAGATAAAAGAATATATACAACCTAAAGCCATACTAGCCGGGAGTTACCCGTAATACTTAGTATGTTGTACAAAATAGCTAGCCATAATAAGATCTATGAACTGCTACCGGCCTTCTCCGGTGCATCAGGCTGTGTTGGACCTCTAGCGGGTCCCTATCGACTATGAAGTGTTGTCAAATGTGTCTGTAGTGTCTTCATCAATTTTAGGACCTCTATTAATTATGTCTGTCTCCTGCGGTCTGCTGCCCGCAACTCTTTGATCTCTAACTGTTATGCTACCACCGGGGTGCGCAATGCCATAACCTCAGTACCTGAGAGGTCACTCGCATCCATAGACCATCCCCAAGCCTCTCGAGACATCCTGGCCTCAATCTCTATGAGCCTGGCTGTGCGAGCATGTGCACGCCTATCCCTAACCAACATGTTGACCCGACTGGTCACCATCTGTAGCTCAGTCTGTGCATCATCTAGTCTCCCATATATCTCATCGATATCCTGTCTCACAGTCGTGACAAGGTCTGTCACCCATTGACCTAACTCTGTCTCATCAGTCGTTGGTACCCCTGGCATACCCATAAGCATCTCATCCCAAGTGTCGGTAATCCCATAACCAACATCTCTCTCTAGATCTCGCATAATCTCATCATCTAGAGTGGCAATGAAACCATAGTCTCTTCTGAAATCTCTATCAGGTCTAGCACTGGGAGCAGATGAACTCTCACCCACCTCATATCTCGGACCAAAGGCAAAGCATAGCCTCTTTCGAGGCGGTAAGCAAGCCTTACGAACATCCGCTCTATGGTCAGTAGAGGGAAGAAGCAAAGGTGGTGATGGAGTAGGTAGGGGTATAGGTAGGAGTGGTGGTGTCCATGATGGTGGTGCCTCTGTTCGAGGTGCCAAGATATAGGTGGATGGTGCAACAGCTCTCAACATGGCCACAGATGCCCTGGTACGTAGAAGTACAATAGGTGATGGTAGTGGTAGTAGATGGGAAGTAGATGGTGCATCGGCTCTTAGCCGGATCATCGCAGCTCTATATCCCAAAGGATAAGTAGGGCTAGCAGGTAGTGGTGGAGGTGATACAGGTACTGGTGATGATACTGGTAGTGGTGGTGAGGGAATCTGAGGTAGTGGTGATGACCATGGGGAGAGTGGTGATGGTGGAGGTGATGGTATGGCAAGGAGTCTGGAAATCTCTGCCTCAGACCAAAATTGTGTAGGTGGTTCATCTCGGATCGACATCCTAGAAGTAACGTGGTATGCAGGATGTGGTGGTGGTGTGGCCGCAGACTCATCGGTCTCAAATGGCTCAGTCTCCTCAGTAGATGGGGCATGATCAACAGCTGGTAAAGAAACATCTGTAGAGTCGGCATGAGCTGGGTGCTCCTCCTCCTCCTCATCCCCCTCAATATCAACATCATCATCCTGATCGAAAAAGAAAAAGAAGACTTAAAAGCTAAAGTAGAAAAATGGCACAACTCTTCTAAAAATCTTAATATTTTGCTAAATAGTCAGATGAGTGCTAAGGATAAGGTTGGGCTTGGGTATGGTGATCAATTGAATAAAGGTGTTTTAAGTTATGAAAATGAAGTTTTCCAAAGTGTGTTTGTTAGTAGAACAATTAAAACAGAAAATAATCCTGTGAATGATAGATATGCAGAGGGGATGCATGTTGTTCCCCCTCCAATGACAGGGATTTACATCCCTTCTGGACCTGATAAAGAAATAGATGACTCACAATTTACATATGGTCCAAAGCAATCTAAACCTAGTGAATCTGATGCTAGGAGCAGTGACTTTACTTACTGATATCCCAACTAATGCCCTAGAGCATCCTTTTATAGTCTAAGGAGTCCTAGTCGTCTTACAATACATTCCTAAGATATGTTAATCTTTTCAAAACATAAACGTAATCTTTTAAATAAATACATTATGTATATCTTGTACATAAATATCTCAATACTTATCTTCACAAGTATTCTTGTTCTCCAAACAATCTTTATCTCTTCTATTCGTCTTTATCCTCTTGACAGTAGAAAGTCTTCAAACAGTTGTAATCCTTTCACCAACAACACTAAAAAATATAAGCAGTAGTAACATTAGTACTAGTAGTACTAATATATACTAACAGTAGTAACTTGTACTAGCAGTCTTTAACATTTACTACTAGCAGCACTAACTACTTAGCTTATATTTTTGTCTTCAACACTGAGCAGTCTTAACTTTAACTAACAGCAGTAACTTTTTGCTATCAGTACTAAACTATAGTAATAGTAATAGCTAGCAGTGGTAACATTATACTACCAGTACTAACCACTTAGCATAATTTCCATTATGTACCTGAGCAATAGTAACTTCTAAGAATCCATGAAGTCTTTTTAAGTCCCAACAATCCTCCCCTAAACTTGATGTTCATCTTCTGAATCTTCAAGTTTCTTTTTTAAAAGTCTTCATCCTACTCAGGAAGATGCATTCAAACCTTTGCTTGACCTTTTTGCTGCTTTACCATAAGCTTTAACAACTGAGAACACATCTCATTTTGATGATCAGTTTAAAGTTTCTTGTTTAGCATATTGGTGATGGTTATTGGTGTGAGGGGATATCTCTTTTCAACCAACATAAAAATGTGGACATTTTCAAACCTTACAAAGTGAACTCCAGATGAATCAATCAACTTCCAAATGGTCACCCTGTATCCTTGTAAAATTCTCCATACATCACTCCTTTTGTCTGGTTCAAACATGACTTTCAAATCTCCCCACAACACTCTTTCAAATTCATCTTCAGGCCTTATATCACTATACTTTGTCTTCACTATCCTCCAAAGAGCCTCCAAGTCTTCTCTGTCTATTCCTTGTAGCATCCTTATCATTAAAGAGTATCTCTTAGAACTTCTATCTGCTCTTATCAACTGATAATGTACCATTATACCTTCTTTATAAAGCTTGTAATCAATAATCACTGGTAGTTTGGTAGCAAGTGGTATAGCATCAATTGCTATATCTTCATCCTTTTTAATCACCAAATGCTTCTTTAGCTCACCTTCATCATCTTCTTCAACTTCTTCAACTTCATCTGACTCTTTGTCTTCCTCCATTCTTTGTTTCTTTGAGGATTCTTGCTGTTGCTCTTTTCCTGCTCTTTTCCTTCCAAGCATCTTCTTTCTGATGCCTTTTGTTGTCTCCTCACTACCTTTTACCTTCTTTTCTTTGATTTCCTATACCCCAGAACCCATAGCCATAAAGGTATTTACCCTCTTCATTTCATTGTCAAACAACTTATGAATTTCATCAAAACTCTTTCCATTTAGCTGTTTGTATGTGTATCCACCCATGTGCTTGAGATAGGTAGACATTTGAGTTCTCTTTTGTGCCTTGGTAAGAGGTTTGTTTCTCTTTTCTTGTGCTCTGAGTGTAGTAAAATGTTTTCTTCTTTTCTCCTTCAGTTCCATAAATAGTTTTCCTTTTTCCTCATCTGTCAACTCCTTTCTTTCTTTTGATTGGAGTCTTTCAGCCAGCAATCTATGGCCTCCATCATAGCTTATGTATTTTCCCATGACTCAATCAATTCTATGTTGGCTTCTTCTTCTTGTTTCCTTGCTAGCTTTTGTTCTTTTATTAATTTAGCATCTAACTTAGCTTGAATATCTCTTGCAATTTGTTCATCAAGAGAAATTTGATCTTTTCTTTTTAAAGGAACTTCAGGCACAATCATAATACTTTTTCCTTTGTCTTTAGAAATCGAAGGTTGTACCTCTTGTAGAGCTCTGAACTCACTTGGCTCCTGTACTACTACCCCTCTAGCCTTAGGTCTTATAGTTGTTGTTGTAGCAGCAGTAGTAACAACTTTAGGCTTAGCTGCTTTGATATGAATAAGTGTCTGAGCCAAAGTGATTTCCTCAATAGTTGTAGGAACAACACTACCTAACTGCTTCACCAGCAGTACTATCATCAAGCTTAGTACTCTGTTCATCTTTCTCATCAACTTTTGCTTCCACAGGCATCTCATCAGCATCCAAAACTCCAGTATCAAACATCAATTCATAATCCTGTCTTTCTTGAGTTTCATCAACTAAAGTTACATCATCATCCTTATCAAGATCTGTAATACTCCTCCCCTGTTTGGATGCATCTTCAGGATCACCTAAACTCTCCTGATCTTCAAAGGACACAACTCTCCTAAACATACCAACTTTCTTGAGTCTCTTCAAACCTGTAGGTCTTGACATTTCTTCCTTTCCAACCTCTGGATCCTCTTCTTTAAAGAAACAATCTCCTTTGCTTGAGCATCCTTTTCTTTTTCTAAATCAAGAACCTGTGTTTGTAATTTGGTACCTAAAACCATCAAATCAGTTAGTTGCATGCTATCCTCACCACTAGGTTATGGATCATTGGAAGGTGTGGGTACACTTTCCTCATGCTCTGTCTCATCATGAGGAACCTCTACCTTCTGTCTCTAAGTCTTCTTAGATGGTTGTTTCTTCTTAGGTTTAGAGGATGTAGATGGTTGATCAATAATGGGTATTTGAGTGGAAACAGTTGGATGATCTGAATCCTCACCTACTTCTTTAGAAGCTTGAACCATCATAGTATCAAATAAGGGTGTTATTCTCCTAAAAAATCCTTTCTAACTCTCTTTATATTAGCAAAAACTTTCTTTGTGTGAAAGGGATTAACAAAAATCTTCTTATGAGTTGACATATCTCTAAGTTGTTGATTAATGAAAACTTGTAGAAAACATGGATACATTAAGAATTTGACTCCTCCATCTAAGTGTTTCACCATAGCATCAAAAATGTACTTAGACAGATTAAACTTCTAATTTGTTGCCAAGCATATGATCAAAGAAGCCATTGAACTACTAAACTCATTCCATGCAGTGGATTTAGCACTTAAAAATTTTGTAATAGTGTGAATGAAATACTTTCATTATGGAGAGAAAAAGGCTTTATAAAAAGTAAGCTTTTGAGAAGGCTTTTCATACCCCATACGTGCCAGTTCTTTAAAAATAGTAGCAGTTGGCAGACAATCAGTACCTTCTGCATCATCCAAGTGAAGATCTCTCCTAATGCTTGACTCCGTAACGATAACCCTCTTTTTATCAACTAGGGCTTGTAACTAACGCACTCCGTTAACTGTCTGTACCTTGGCAGTTGCCCAAAATTGTTCAATACAAGATGTGTAGATGATTGGATTTACTATTAAAGCATAATGAATAGATCTGGCTTTTAGGAAATCAATTATCTCTACAAACCCATCACTTTCTATAGGTTTTTCCAAGAACGCGACCACATTGTGCATTTCAGCAAACTTAGGGCTTGACATAATGATAATTTTGATAATTAAAGATAAAAATTGAATTAGGGTTTATGGTTAGATAGTGTTTGAATGATTGAAATCGAATAAAGAAGTAAGTGAAACCCTTAATCAAAGTATTTAAAAAACACCCTCAACAGTAGTAACTTGAACTGGAAGCATTAACTTATGCTTAACAGCATAAACAAATATGGGCAGCACTAAATTAAGCCTAACAACATTAACTTAAGCTTAGCAGCATTAAGTTGAAGCTGAGCAACATTAAGAATAAGACACCAGTAAGCACCCAAATTTCATTTCGAAAAGCAACTTTCATCTTCAAATTTGATTCACAAAAGCTCTCTTTCTATTTTTATGCTCACATTATCTCTCATTTTTTTTTCTCACATAATCACTCATTTCTGTTTTTATGCACACATCTCTTTTTCTATTTTAAGCTCACTTAATCTCTCATTTCTTTTGGCTTACCAAAACACTCTTTTTGTTTTTAGATGACAGTTATGTACAAAGTTCCATCAATTCCAATAGTTTCATACTATCCTCCCCACTTCCATATGTGTAACCTCTTGAGAAAGGTAGATCATTGGACTGTTTAGATGTAATCTCAAACCTAGTTTGAGCATTCACATCCCCCAATATGGTATTGCCACCACACATAATAAGCTGCAAACCATATCTCTTGTAGTCTTCTTCCCCTTTTTGTAATCATCTAATAGGGGTCTTCTTGTAGATATGCAACTTGTAAACACTTCCCCTTAAAAAAAAGTGGTGCATGTAGATGGTTAAACATTTAATCAATAAGCTTCCCCTGAAACCAATATGTTTACCATCTCTTGAATCTCGAACTCAGTTGGCTCCATGTAGTGATCACTGATGAAGAAAATAGAGTATAACGAATTTGATGAAGAAGTAGAATCTCCCAAACTTGTGTCTTATGTCTTGCACTATCCACGTGACGTCAAACTTATAAATAAATTTATGAAATATAAGTAGACCGCAACCTCTTGACAAAAATCCTCATCTTCTATGAGACACATACTAAGTGATAGCAAATGTGAGCATTGAGCACCATAAGAAAAATCACACACCTTTGCTAGACTTGTCAAGTCTTCGTCAACACCATTTAAGCACGAACAAGTTATCTTTAAAGTCAATGTCCTGCTATAAACACGACTTTAAGATATGATAAGAACACGCATCTGTGAAACTCAACTACAACATCAAATAAGTGATAATCAACTATCTTTGTAATCACATCTTCAATAAATCTCCAAAACAAGCCATAAAATCAATAAGAATAAACTATTTAAAAAATAGTTATGTCTGAGATCCAAACGCGTCTGTTGTCCCATGTCGAACAAAGCTAGCAGTACAAAGTACTCTGGCAGTACTAACAATTAAACCCGCAGTATTAACTGAAAAACACTAGCAGTATTAACATCCAAACCAATTAGCAACACTTTTTCTGTCACTAAACTGTTACAAAAACTAATGACTCCTTACTCCCATGGCCTTTTGTGACACTATAACTGTCACTAAATCATCACCAACCTGTCACTGAACTGTCGCTAAACTGTTGCAATTCGGGCAGTACTAACCAACGACGAGCAAAGTTCATCAAAGTCAGTATTAATCATGGGCGAGCAGTACTAATGAATACACCCAGCTGTCCATCACAGCCAATCAATCTATAAGCCCAATATAGTACGTTGCAATAATTTCCATAACCTGTACATCTTAAATATACGTAGCATATCACACAACAATGGGAAGTTACCATAGATAAAATGTAATCCTAAAGAATTAGGTTGCATATAACAGTTACCGCGTATCTTCCTATAACCATGCAACATAACTGACCACAAAATCAAAATCATGTATTATAATAAACACTTCCATATATACGAATCCAGAATTCCTTCCATAAAATTCACATCCATATCCTGCTCTTTTATTTCAATCACGATCCATTCACCAATTCACAAACCCTAACCAGTAGATACGCAAGAACCTGCTGTTTTACTCGAACCAGAAACATACCAAGGATTATTAATATACACAATAACCTGTGATCACGACCTTCTGTTGAATCCAATAAGCCAGCAGGAATCTTCTTCTATCTCAAAAACAATACCACCTGCTGCTGTAATCATGACCATGAAAACAAGTCACAACCTGCTTGTTTCTTGAAACTCCTTGCTTCATTCATCATTAGTTCTACTAGGGTTCATCATCAATCCATGGACCGACTCACCAAAGCTAGTAGAAACATAAACATCATGGGTCACAAGCATCATCATCACAAATTACCAAGCTGCCATCGATTTAGGGTTTTGAAAAACCCTTTTCTGCAGCAGTATTATAAAAGTCGTATCTTTAATTTGAGGACACAAATCAAAGATCGCTCTGCTCAGATCGTACATATATGTGTATAGAACCTCCAGTTAAAATTTCGTGACGATCCAACAGTTAACGAACAATTTATCATCATTTTACCACAACTGCCCAGAAAAATCCAAACTTAGAAACAATATACGAATTAGGGTTTTTACTTCGTTCTTCGACATATAACACCTTGTAGATCCTAGATATCAAGAGCCACCTGCTCTGATACCACATGTTGAATCCAAACCTAGGTCGATTCCTTAGGTTGTCTAAGGTTAAATTACCTTGGATAAATCCAAAATAACTTGTTGTAGAAACTTTGTATGTATATTAAAGTGTATGCGGAATCTACACCTTAATACCTAGAAGTAATATAAATAAAACAGTAATCTTGAACAAACAAAGATATAACTAAACGCTTCAATATTATTAGATCAATAATACGAGTACTCTTCACTTAGTACTAGGGTTTACAACCTTAAAGCTTTTCTTAATCGACTTTGACAACTATGAAGACTTATGTGCAAAACTGATATCTCAACTAATGCCCTAGAGCCTCCTTTATAGACTTAAGGATTCTAGTCGCTTACAATACATTCCTAAGATATCTTAAATCTTCTCTAACATAAACGTAATCTTTTAAATAATACATTATGTATATCTTTACCATAAATAACTCAATACTTATCTTCACAAGAATTCTTGTTCTTCAAACAACTTTATCTCCCTTAATTCTCTATCCTCTTGACAGTAGAAATCTTTAACAGTTGTAATCCTTTCACCAGCAGCACTAATAAACATAAGCAGTAGTAATATTAGTACTAGCAGTACTAATATATACCAACAGTAGTAACTTGTACTAGCAGTCTTAACATTTGCTACTAGCAGTACTAACTACTTAGCTTATATTTTAGTCTTCAACACTGAGCAGTCTTAACTTCAACTAATAGCAATAACTTTATGCTAATAGTACTAAATTATACTAACATTAGTAACTAGCTTGGGGTTTTGGGGGGGTTTGGGGGAGTTGTGGGTGTGGGGTGGGGGATATATTTTGTTTTGGATTAGGGTTGGGGGGGGGTGGTAACATTATACTACCAGTACTAACCACTTAGCATAATTTCCATTATGTACCTGAGTAGTAGTAACTTCTAAGAATCCATGAAGTCTTTTAAGTCCCAACAATTGTGAAAACCAATAGAGATCGTTGTAGCTCTAGTTTGTTAAGAACTAATCTAGGATAATGATAACATAGGCGGAATATTCAAACATAGAATCAATATTATCATAACAAGGTTTTTACCAAACATTCACCACATCCCTAATATTATTTGATCAAGATAATACGGTTACATCAATGAACTGTAATAGGGATCAAGGAAAACCTTGATTACCTTGAGGCTAAACTCTAGATGGACGTCTACTACTAACTATACAAACGTGTACACATACACGTTTTCTTTAATCGACTCTCATTGAGAACACACACTTTTCTGGATGCCTAAAACCTATAACCTGTATCTCTTTATATACTAGAGATAATAGGTTTTACAAAGAGATAAACATAAATCTTTTAAACATTTAACTTGATCTTCTGTTATCTTCTTTCTTCATAAGGAGATCTTTTGATATCTTTGACTAAATCTTCAATAATTCTCCACCAGCTTGTAGAATTCTTGAATGACGATTTTAGTCCTTTAGTTTCATTCTTGTTTTGTCTTATCAACTCAAATATAATTCCCAACAATCTTCCCCTAGTTGATAATGACAAAACCAAATAAGCACGAACTTCCCCTGAAGTTAATATACGAATGAAAACTTCCCCTTAAGCTACCAAGGATCTACAAGTTGCAAATCATCAAATCTTCTTCCCTTTTTTTGTCAATATCAAATAGGAGACTAAAGTATGCAACTTTGATCTTCACAACTACGAACCACTATCACACTTCCAATCCAAGTATTCAACAACTCAAATTACCCTCCATGACGCACCTTAAGAAAAATGAACTTGAGCAGTAGAAACTTACACTAGCAGTAGTAACAAAGGCTAGCAGTAGTAAAAACCTTCACCTCGATGTAGCATATAAATGGTTAAACATTTTAACATTAAGCTTCCCCTGAAACCCATATGTTAACCATTTCTTGAATCTTCAATTCTGTAGGCTCTATGTAATGATTACTGATGAAGAAAACTAAGTATAACGAACTTGATGCTGAAGTAGAACAACCCAAACTTGTGTCTTATATCTTGCACTATCCACGTGACTTCGAACGTATACCCAAACCGATGTATAGGGAGACCGCAATCTCTTGACAATTTATCCTCATCTTCTATGAGACACATAACCAAAGTGATAGCAAATGTGAGCATTGAGCACCATAAGTTAGATCACACACCTTTGCTAGATTTGTCAATTCTTCGTCACATCGTTTCTAAGCACGAACAAGTTATCTTCAAAGTGTAACACCCACTTTAAGATATGATAAGAACACGTATCCAAGTAATTCCACTTCATCTTCAAAATAGGTGATAAATAATAATCTTCGTAATCAATTAAACCAATAAAATACGAGCCTTTAAATCAGTTAAGAACCAAAAACCAAAAATCTTATGTGTGTGTTATCCGATATCTGTCAAAGCTAGCAGTACTAACTTCTTTTATCGGACAAGGCTAGCAGTATTAACCAACAATAATAACAGTAGTAACTGCTTTTATACCTTAGCAGTATTAACTCATGACTTACTACTGTTTTTCCATACTAGGCAGCACAAAGTACATTAGCAGCATTAACCATCCTTGACATCATTAAGTATATACTTGGCAGCACTAAGTTTATACTAGCAGTATTAAGTATGTACTTGAGCCCTAGCAGCATTAACTGAGTCGAGCAGCACTAATTTAAATAACCAGCAATAATCTTCTTTAACAGCATTAACTTTGTATACAAATCCAACAGTAGTAACTGCTAACCCTAGCAGTAGTAACCATCCTATTATCAGTTGTATACCAGCTGATCTAGATCATTGCCTTGAAAGTTTCCATGTCTTCTAATTTAAGCACGATAATGATCAAGAATAACATTAACATCCTTCTCTTCCAAATCATGACCACCATAGATACCATTAGTGCAAACCCTAACTTTATACAATCACGGCTTATCAAGAAAACCCTAAAAGAGTTTGAATGAATTCATACCAAGCCGTGTATACACCATATCAGATCCGAAAAAATATATAAACCCTAATTGTCTAGGGTTTGATCAGTTAGAGCACAACAGATCAAAAAGAAACCCAAATAAATAGTGACAAAGCTTACTGAGGTATCTTGGTGTCCCGACCCATTGTTAAACATCATTGTTCCTATTGTTATTATTCTACTGCATATGGTTAATCTTTGATGTTTATAATCCTAGATGAGATCTAACCCATCCAAAGCTTAAATGATCTTTACGATTCCATAATTGCTATGATACCAATTGCTCTGATACCAATTGTGGAAACCTAAAGATCGTTGTAGCTCTAGTTTGTTAAGAACTAATCTAGGATAATGATAACATAGGCGGAATATTCAAACATAGAATCAATATTATCATAACAAGGTTTTACCAAACATTCATCACAACCCCAATATTATTTGATCAAGATAGTATGGTTACATCAATGAACTGTAACAGGGATCAAGGAAAACCTTGATTACCTTAAGGCTAAACTCTAGATAGACGTCTACTACTAACTATACAAACGTGTACACATTAACGTTTTCTTTAGTCGAATCTCATTGAGAACACACACTTTTCTGGATGCCTAAAACCTATAAACCTGGTATTCTTTATATACTAGTGATAATAGGTGTTTCAAAGAGATAACATAAATTCTTTTAAAAATTTACTTGATCTTCTGTTAGTCTTCTTTCTTCATAGGAGATCTTTTGATATCTTTGACTAAATCTTCAATAAATTATCTCAACCAGCTTGTTGGTTTTCTTGAATGACGAATTTTGTCTTTTGTTTCATTCTTTTTTGGTCTTATCAACTAAAAATCTAATCCTAACAAGATCACATATTACAAGTTGCATATATTAATCACATTTTCTCCCATTATCAAAAATGTCAAATCTTTTGATATTTTGGATATCAATTGATTCAAATATGTTTGAACACTGTTTGGGGGAGAAAAATGTTCTGATTATTAGCAGGCCTTTTTGGGAACATTTTAATGCTCCCCCTTAATTTATAAGGGATTTATATATATAGTGTTGAGTACATTAATTTGAAAGATTTTGAACTTACTAAAAAATTCTTGAAAATTTGTACTCAAACACTATATATTTGCCTATTTTACTAGTCTACACTACATAATTACATATTCACAAGATAAATTTTAAGACATGACCTATTATGTTAGAAGACCAAGCATGATAGAGTCATACGGTCCGCTGCATGAGCTTGTAGTTCGTCTCGAGAGCCCGTGCACTAACCAATCTTTCCAAGTTCCTTACGATCTTCCTCTCCAGCATCAGCTTATCAATCAAATCCACCATGATGCCTGATCGTCTCTTATCCGAGTCTGACCATTTTATTCTGGGCATGTCTTTGTTGTAGCCAAATCGAAAATTGAGTAGCCTGTGGTGAAGGGTGTCATGAACTTTCTTGAGCATTCCGTTCGAGAACTTTTAGAGCTCATCAGCTCGCATCAGTCTCTTCCGGTGGCTTAAGTCTTCATAGACAACTCCGGGTGGTTTATATGATGGTGTGTACAGTTCTTTGGCAAAAATATCCAGAAAGTCCTTTTGAGGCTTGGTGATATTGAGCTTCTTTTGGTAACTTTCCAACCCAATTGGACATCTTCGACTCTCTTCTTGATGACGATACTTCTGGTGAACATACGCAGTGCCACCGCCAAGTCAACAATCACTTCACCATCGAGATGGAATAGCTTGTGTTGAACAACAAGAAGTAACATATCCTCAATGTCATTCAAGTGTAGATTGACGAAATCACCTTCTTTAAACTTGTATAATTGTCGATTAGCTCTTCTCACCACAACCTCCTCCAAATAACCATAACCATGCAGTTTGTTCACCTTCACGCTTACCACACTCAGAATATTCTGATGAGAGTAGACATCATGTTTTAAGAATCTGTTGAGTTGAGATCTATAGAATAGCTGACGCTTGGGACCCCAATGCTTAATTCCTCATTCAGCATCTTTGTCATAGCCCACTTTAGTAACACTCCATAGATTCAGGATCATGTCTTCAATACCCACTAACTCGTATCTTGCAGCCTTCGTATTTGTGATTGACGCAATATAATTCCTTTCCGAATCTTTATATTTTAAGTATTCCAGATCGTTGTTGAAGAAGTATTCTGCAGCTACGGTTAGATGACCTGGACGACCTTTCAAAGGAAGAGGTTTGCTCAAGTCAAATGGGCATCGATCACCTTCAGGGTTATCCTAGTCAAGTCTGTCAATTAGAGCTTTAAAGTATTCTCCCATATTGTATTCCAGCTCAATGTTGCTCTGGCAGGTACCCTTCAGAAGATTATAGACAGGTCCAACCAAGTTTTCTTTAGTAATCTTGTCCAACTTGAGACGATTCATTGCAAAGTTGGAGAAGTCAATAGGAGTGGCCATAAGCTCGTCGAAGGTGAGTGGATCCTTTTGAGCAGATAACAGATTATTAAACCAGGGCTGTTCTGGTTGATCATAAATGACTTGACACTTGTCCCACTCTAGATCAGGAGTAGGAGGCCTTGGTGGTTGTTTGAACCAATCACTCTTTGGTGCAGCTTCACCATCTTGAGGTTGATCAACATCGTTCACATTCTCTTGAACCGGTTCTTCATCACCTATTGTTACCTCATGAGTAGCTTTTTTAACTGACTCTTCAACTGATGCAGATTTACCAGTTTTAGAAGTTTTAGGTAGAGTGTCACCTTTGGAGGTTTCCATGGATGCTGAAGATGTCTTTGAGCGTTTAGAGTCCTTTCTTGAGCTTCTCTTCCTTTTCCCTTGGGTTGATCCAGCAGAAGGGACTTCATCTTCTTCACAGTCTCTTTTCCTCAGATCTGGGATCACTCTATCCAAGTCGTCTTCATCCTGAATTAGTGAAAGCACGAGTGCATCATACAATGCTTTATGCTTCAGTTGTTTTTCATAAGACTTAGATTCCCTCATCATCTTTAAAAGAATCTCCTTCTATTTGAATTCATCCTCGACAGCTTGATCATATGGTGTAGTTGAGAATTTTGGCATTTTCTTCTTGTCTGCTTGCTCTTGCTTCATCTTGATAATCTCGAAAATATCTTTCTGAGAGCTTTGTTGTATAAGTTCTTCAGTGTGTTTTTGGAGTACATTTTGAAGAGCATCTCCAAGACTTGATCTAAGATACTCATCTACAGCTGCTGGTACCTTAGATCTAATTGTTGCAAGGATTGCTGGAGAATGATCAACTTGTTTGAGCTCTTTAACATCTTTTTCAAAGACGGATACTCTTTGAGCAATTGCATGGAGTGGATCTGGAACTGTTGTAGCAGCTGGAGCTACGGTTGTGATTGGTGGTGTAGGGATTGGTGTTGTTTGTTGTTGTACAAGTGTGATAATAGTGACAGGGGAGGAGGTGGAAGAATTGTTACAGGAATTACAGTAGGGATTTTAGGTATTGGTGAAAGAATTATGGGGTCAGGAATCATCAAGACTGGTACAGTGAGCATAGATAGAGACTGGATATGTGGTATCTCTTGTTGGATTTGAACATTTAACAAAGAGTTAATCTCAACATCTGTAGTATCCTTAAGAGTTATAGTCAAAGAGATATTAGAAGAGAGAGTAAGGAATTGGTTACCAAAAACCCCGAAGGAATACTAATATACGCTATATCCTGCGTAATGAAGTTAAGCTTTCTTGTGATCACCCTTTACTTCTTCCATCTTCTCAACATCTGCCTTTGCTGCATCACATTCTCTATCATCAATCACTCTTCCAAGTCTTACGCAATTCAATCTTCTTTTCCTATCCTCATCATCCTTGGTCATACAACACATGATCATCACCATGCACAAACTCATCATCGGTTTTGTTCATCATCATCAGTCTTTTCAGTATCAATGCTTCTATTATCATCAACACACTATCTTCCTTCTCTGTACTACTCCTTCATCAGAACACTATAACCAATTCAATCTTTTTTCCTCTTCATCAATATTTTTTCTCAGAGTAGTACCCACTCTCCTCTCTAAACCACAATCAATTGTTGATCAGCTTTGGCTTCAGAAGTAACTTTCACCTCATCAGGAACCCCCTGGTGTAATACTAGTTCCTTCACTTGAGGTTGTGAAGATGAGTGTGGACTCATCGGGAACCCCTGGTATAATACCAGTTCCTTTACTTGAGCCTCTAGCATGTGGCTGACTTCTGCTGGACTTTCTACTGGCTTTAAGTGCTTATATTGTGTCAGCAGCTAATTGTTCTTCAGAAGTAAGAGTTTGAATACCCTTCAGCTTCTAAAACTAATTAGGTGATTTTTTCTTCGACACACTTGAAGTATCTCTAAAGGCAATACTAGATGGTCTTCTTCTAGTTGATCTTCTAGCAGGTTCGAGGTCAGATTCCGTTACAAGCCATTCATGAGTAGCATAAACTTGCCTTGATGCTTCCTCTTCTTCAGCCTCAGTTAAGCTCATAGATTTTCCTAACTCAAAAGCAACATCTGGGTCAGGAATGATGTTGTCATAAAAAAAGATTGAGACTTTCTTCTTAGATATGACTGCTTGTTGTTTTCCTTGTGACCCTTTACCTCTACTTTTCTTTGGAAGTATCAAGCCTATTGAGTATTTAATAAAGGTCTGATAAGCCTCTTATTGCTTGATCCCTTCAGTCAACATAGTTTCAGGAATGGCACGACCATATTCTTAGAAGTCTTCACCAATTCTGACAAACTTTAATCTGCTAATTACTCCATCAATCTTGATAGTGTGCAAACCAGAGCTCGGTCCTTTGGGAATGGATGGGTTAAGTGAGAGGAAGTGGTTGATGATGATTTTGGTGAATCTGGGGTAAAGCATGATTTCTCGCCTACTTAGCTTTTCCTGCCTATAGTCAATTTGGAATGTTAAGTCTTCCCAAATCAACTCAGGACAGTCTACATTCTTCATGTAGAACATACCCCACAAGACTCTTGATTGACGAAGTCTGTCATTACTTGACGCCTTCCTAGATAAGCTTTTGTTAATGATTGTTGCCAAGGTTCTCCATGGTTAATGTATGTGATCAACAAACATCCTAGCAAGATGATCCAATGGACCCTTGTATCCTAATTCATTAAGAAAGGACAGCAAGTCTTCTTCATATGGAGGAGCAACAAAGTCTTCATTTAGGACTCTTGGACAGATATCAAGAATACTTCTTGTCAGCTAAACCAAACTCATAGAAAGGGGTCTTCTTGGTCTTCTTGATTGTGAACCAGTAGACATTGCTGGCATCGTAGTTCTGGGAATTCAGCAATATATGGTAAAAGCTTGAAGCATGAGAAGCTTTGATGATGTTAGCACAACTTTGGAATGTTTCTCCTTTTAAGGCACTGTAGGTTAATCACTTTTGTTTGTAGCACTGATCTAGAAATTCTATTCATCAGAGGGATAAACCATATTTTTCCTCACGAGCAGCTTGATTGTGTTGTTCTTGAGGTCATGATTCTCCTTAAGAATTATTCCATAAGTTTTTTTAAACAACAGATATATATTATTATGAATTGATAGATATATCCTTGAAGATTTGATTGGATTTTAGCTGAAGTTTGTGATTAAATTTCATGCAATAACGTTCATTTTAACACACTAAGTGTAGAAAGTTAACCCTAGTCAATGTCCAAAGTCACTTATTAAAAGTCAATAGACTGGTCAAAGTCACTTATTAAAAGTCAACAGACTGGTCAAAGTCAACCTAGGTCAAACAGACAAACAGTGGTCAAAGATCAAATCTAAGTCAAACTAGAAACTATCATGTTTCGCAAGATCCTATAACATTGTCATGTTTCGCAAGATTCTAACAAAAATTAGGCATAGTTTCTTTTCATGAAAGTGACATATTTCGCACATTTGTTACACCTGTGACATGTTTCGCACAATCATGTATTAACATGTTTTACACAATTATGTTAATACATATTCCGCACAATAACATTAATACAAATTTCGCACAGATAAGTAACAACATGTTTCGCACGATTCATATAAACTTAACTTAGATTCTAATACTCTTACTCATCCTAAATTCATTCACCATCAACACAGATCATTTAAGGAGCATAGCATAAATCAATTTCATCAAGATTAAGCATCATTTGAGCTCTCTAAGTCATTTTCGAGCACACACAAAGGGAGAACACTTATCTTGTGTCATCTAAGGTATCTAGGAGACAATATCCACAAACTTAGGAACCCAACACAGTTAACATACACATTTAACATAAAATGCATGCATTCTTCATACCATATTTGCAATTTTAGCACCTAAGAACTCTTACAAAGCTGATGACATCCTAGGAAACTAAATAACACGTTACAAGGGGTACTACGAACGCAATACACGCTATGGAACACTAACCACAATCATTCAACCATAAACAAATGTTTCGCATGATTCTTGTCACATAAATCAAAATATCTCACAAATAGTTTGAGATATCAAAAGTATTACAACCGTGTTTAACAAATCCCCTAGACGAGCAAAACCCCTAACACTAATTAGATTACAACTCAACTTTTATTTTAAGAACCCTAATTCTATTTTAGGGTTTTGCGAGTGATGAGATGTAAAATAATTTAATTCCTTTTGAAGGAGTAATGTTTCGAGATATTAGAGAATTGTTAGTGTGTAACCTTGATGCTTCGAAATACAATTTTCGAATCCTAAGTGATGATTTATGCGAAAAATGACGAGAGAAAAGTGTATGTTTAATTGTTTTGTGTTTTGAGAATGTGAATTGTTAAAAAGTTAGAGTTAACCAGTTCAAGTTTCAAAATAGGCAGAAATGATCCCTCAACTTTGCTATTCCTTTTTATTTTCTATTTAAACTTAGCACTAAGTCAAAAGGTTTTATAAAAATGGCAACATTGGATCCTAAAGTTGCTAACTTAGGTTTTAAGTCCTAGTTTGTCTTTTAGTCCCTAAAAGTTGACACAAATAAAATCTTAAGCCCTTGTGAGTTAAATTAACATTAACTCCCCTTTAATTGATGATCCGTTATTGTTAGAAACTTTTTCTCGTTTTATCCTTAAAGACTTTTGAAAGATCATTTTGAAAGAATTATTAGAACTTTTCTCCCCCTCAAATAATGTCCTGTTTTCTATTGAAAGAGCTGTAGACATTGTTTGAGTGACAGAGAATTCTTTTAAAATCTTTTTCTAATGAGAAACTGAGATGAGTTATATGTTTTTGAATTACAACACCAATAAAAAAACAAGATTTCTCTTATTTTTATAAAAATAAATGCACTGACACGTACACTTATTTGATAGAAAGCCCGGGTTATGTAGAAAAGCATACACAAGCCTTACATGATCATAAAGTAGATCATTCCCGAGAAACTTAATTCCCGTTGTGAGGTCAAGTTTTCATTTTGACGAAATACTTGCCGTTAAGATTAAGACCGAGTTGCAGTCTGAAATAACTGCAAGCCATTGACATGTTTTGAAAACTTTTACAACTTATGCTCGAACTTTATTTACAGCTCTGTGTCATTGTTAAATGACACTTCTAAATCCGTAAATATTATCGATTCCAGAAGACATGTCATAAAAACATATTTTTGAAATTTTCTGATTTTATATTTTTCTATTTGATTTTTTGGTTTTATATTTTTGTATTTTCTTTTTGTAAAATTTTATAAAAAATAAAAAATCTTTTTGAGGTTTTATGATTTTATATATTTACATAGGATACAAGAAGAGATTCCACCATTACTCTTCTTCTTAGCCTGTTAGTCTTTTGAGAGTTTCAGGAGACATACTTCTCATTCCAAGCTTGTTGATGAGAAATTCAAGTCTTTCTCGTCCCAATGCCTTGGTAAAGATCTCTGCCAGCTGATATTCTGTTCTGACGAACTATAGCTCAACCACACCATTTTTCACTTGCTCCTTGATGAAATGGTATCTGATGTCAATATGCTTGGATTTAGAATGTTGGACATGGTTACATCATAAAGCAATAGCACTCTTTTTATCGCTATACAAAGGTATTTTTGTTGAATCCAAGGCCATAGTCTTTCAGTTGTGATCTCATCCAAAGGATTTAAGCACAACATCCGGATAGGGAAATGTATTTAGCTTCTGTACTAGATATGGTTGTGCTCTTCTGTTTCTTAGACGACCAACTGACTAATGTGTCACCCAAGAGCTGCATACTGCTAGATGTACTTCTTCTGGTATGTTGGCAACCGGCATGGTCCGCATCTGCATAAGCTGTTAGTGCAATGCAGGAATCCTTCAAATACCACATACAACACCTCGTATTTTAGGGTCATTTACGACGTCAATAAATTCACTATTTATTTTTAGTATTGTACGTGTTTGCTTTTAAATCGTAATCGTTAAGTTAAATCGCGTAAGCTAAAAATTATCATTCAATGTAAACGGGCATCAAACAATTAAATGTTTACATCAAGCAAGTGTTAAGTAATTTTTTTGAGTATAATTATTAACTTTGTTCATTTTATTTTTATTGGTTACGTAAAGTGATTCGCGATAAAATACGTTTAGGCATTCCCGGAACCACCAAAACCTTTCTACGCTTCAACAAATACCCACAATTGTACCAAATACCCAAAATTTACAAAATATCATCACCTATATACGTATATGGATGGATTTGGTGGATAAAGACCAAGAAAAATATCTAGATTTCTTGCAACTTGATTATGTACAACACATCTCATTTTCATAGTGAAAACTTCACCATTTCCTCTCTTTCTTTTGCCTAAACCCATGGCTCACCCTAAAACAACATAAAAGTCCATATCAAATTTATTTACAACATTTCCAAACATTCCTACATCATTTCTAAGATAACTTAAAGTGTTTAGAAGGGTTGGTTTGGAGTTTACAAGGGTTAATCAAGCAAGATTCAAGATTAGGGTTCATTTGGTTTTAGGGTTTTCAAGAGTTGTAAGCTAGGGTTTGGTTTCTAAACAAGGGTTTAGATCATATTATTCATCACCACACTCCATATCAAGGTTATCTAAGAACCTTACATCTTTTACTTTCATGATTTTATGTGTTTATAACATCTATATAGTAATCACCATCTAGGTTTCATAATGAGATATAAAATGGTTTTTATTCTTGATTATGGTTTTGGTAAACTTTGTCATATGATATATGGATGTTATGGATCATGTTATAAAGCAAGTATATACACCATATGAGTGTTGGTTAAGTTATATAAAGTATATATAAGTAAAAGGTATAAAAAGTTACTTATAAATATTCATGAATAAATAAGTATGTACACATTTGGATCTTATGATTCTTGGACAATATATGGACAAATCATGGACTAGAGACCCTAAGTATATAAGACACATGGTATAAATGGTTATAATGGACTTGTAACAAAGTGGTTAAACTAAAAAGTTATAAAAACAACTTTTAAACACATTTTGAGAAATTAATAAAAGTGGGTTGTTAGAATTTGAAATATAAAGTATCAATTTTATATGTTTATAAAATACTACATCTCATAAGGATTCCAAAAAGGTAAAAAAACTCAAAAAACCGATTTATAACGAAGGAGATACGTAATTTACAACTTACGCGATAATAAACGCGTTTATAAAAGAAATTTTATAAAAACAAGTTATAAACTACTTCTGATGTATAAGATTGGTTATTCTTATCAGATAGTACATATTTTTAGGATTTCAAAACATTAAGAATCGTAATTTTTGGATCAATAACGAAGGAGTTATGAATTTCGCAAGTTTACGATAATAAATACTTTTATAAAAATAAATTTGATAAAAGTTACTGTTCATCTCAGACATGATTATTTTTAAAACATCATTAGTTAGATAGAACTTTTAATAACGAAGACGTACTCGAAAGAATCACTAAAAACAGAGTTAAAACGAATAAAATACGACATTTACGAGTTTACGACGACTAATTTTATAAAAGTCCATGAACAGTAAAAAGTATTGTTCACTAGGGGACTCAAATATTGAAAATGTAATATTTTGATAACTCGTCTTAATACGAAAGCGTGGACATAAGAAACGAGCTTAAAACGATAAAGTTACGTCGTTTTTACTAATGAAATATTTATAAACGTTTTAACTTTATAAATACGATTTCACAAACGCAATTAGATGGTGATGTAGCTATATAGAATTATATATGGTAGTAGTTATTCAAAGTGCTTAGTACTTATTCGACCTATACTTGATTAGGTTGCATTCGGTCATTATCGTGACGCATTATCTGTTGTGATATACATTGTTGATTGTTCAATTCACTCGAGGTGAGTTCATAGCCCCACGTTTTACATTTATAATGATTTACAAGTTTTGGGGTGAGAAACATATGCATGTTTTACAAATTGGACGCAAGTGTACATTTTACTTGATTACGTGTTTGCCTAAGTAGCGATAACCCATCTGAGCCCATAATCATGAACTGTCAGTTATTGTTGTGAGCGCGAATGTTTTAAATAGATCTATTTGGGATTGACATCCCCGTTCGGGTGATTAGCTATCACTGGATAAAGGAACGTATACCATGTCGGACATAGGATGTTGCGGGTTAGAACATCATCACGGGCAATGTTGGCAATTTATATTGCATTTCATACATGTCGAGCTTCAGTGTCATGAGCTTAGGAAAATGTAATTACATTTTATGATGTTTGCATCTGTTGCATTATCATGGGGAAATCTTGCGGTCCTACATTATACATTTACAAACCTATTAATTCACTCAATAATATGTTGACATTTTAAAGCAATGTTTTTCAGGAGGTCAATAAGGCACGAGGTGCAAAGGATACATTGGTGCTTATATTTTGGATGTCACATGCTAAAGATTTGGTTGCATTATATTTTGGGATAAATTGTTATGAACTAGAATCTTGTATTCTGTATTTTGAACAAGTAAAGCTTCGGACTTTTGTAACAAATACTTTGCTAAATCCAATGTATCAGTTTTTAAACGACTTTTTGGTCGTTCTTATATATATCTTATGTTATTTATCTATGATGTACCATCCCCAGACCTATATTTCGCTGCGATCCATTTTGGGGGTGTTACACTTCTGGCTTATTGAGATTGCTTATTTGTAGTGCTTATTAGATAATAGCTTCGTTTAGTTTTGTCTTTGGCTTATTCGTTTTTAATTTGTTTTGTTTTCGTTGGGTTTAGTTATTTTAGTGATTTTTTCTCATAGTGCTTAAGTTCATATTATAGCAACTTATTTCAGAAATGAGCTTATCTAGTATTGACTTATTGGTTTTGGTTTGTTAAGATTGGTTTTAGCTTATTCTTTTTGGTAATTGCTCAAACTTG
>BQNB010074730.1:15000-31692 GCA_026074375.1 Tanacetum coccineum | reverse complement strand
GAAGGAAATGTAGGTCGCCTATTCTATGGGCAGAGATTGGAGAGAGTAGTTTGATTGGACTTGAGTTAGTACAAGAAACGATTGATAAGGTAGTGGGTAAAGGAAAAGCCTAAAACGGAGAGAGATCGCCAAAAGATCTATGTTGATTATAGACGTAAGCCGTTAGAGTTTGAGGTGGGAGATCATGTATTGTTAAAGGTGACACTTTGGAAGGGCGTAGTGCATTTTGGAAAGAAGGGTAAGTTAGCACCGAGATATGCAGGACCGTTAGAGATCCTTGAAAGGATTGGCCTTGTAACTTATAGGTTGAGATTACTTGAGGAGTTGAATAGCGTGCATGACACCTTTCATGTGTCAAACCTGAAGAAGTGTCTGGCATATGCTAATTTGCATGTGCCGTTGAATGAAATCAAGATCGACAAGACTATTCGTTTTGTTGAGGAACCTGTAGAGATTATGGACCGTGAGGTTAGGAGTTTGAAGTGTAGTAGGATATCACTTGTGAAAGTTCGTTGGAATTCAAAGTGTAATATTCCGTATTTAAGGTCACTATTTACTCCGAGCTTTATTTCTATTTTCATTTTTAAGCGAGTTATTAATTTTATGTTTACCCGATTTAGTAAAAAATTCTCGTTCTTAGCTTTGCGTGAGCCGTATTTAGAAATATATTCCGTCTTCGCATCTCAAGAGATTTAATAATCTCATAATATTCCCCGATGATTACAATCTTCACCATTTTCATTTTTCCGTTGTGTTTCGCGTTTACGTAAATTCTTGCTAAAACTCGCGTTTCTACCTTAAAACTTTACCTTTATTTAATTAACCATACACTATACTTTAATTAAACTTATAACAAAATAATAAAAAATAAAAAATAAATTATTTTTTTACAACCCCAAGGCCTATGGCCGGTTTGTACATAACCACACACAACACACTCTCTTTTCTATAAACATCATCATTCATTTCTTTTTCCAACACATGCAAACCCCTTCATTTCACAAGATTTTCAAAAACCTCTCCACCCTTCTCCCTTTCTTGCTGCTGCCGTACACCATAGCACCACCATCACCACTCTCACAAAATTTTCCTACTCCTTTTATTCATTATAACACCATCCTAAAGCCTCTTGCAAAGTTTGGTAAAGATTCATGAAGATTTGAAGAAGTTAGGGCTTGTTTCTTGATGTTTTCTTGAAGGGTTTTAATTGAGGTTTTGTTGGAAGAGTATTATCAATATTAGAGAAGGGTTAGAAGCTTTTTAATCTTGGGTTCTTTGGTTCGATTCAGCCCACACAAGAGAAGAGTGATTGGTGTTTGATTCTCTAGCCTTAATCTTTCTTTTTGTAAGCCCTATCTTTCTTTTATTAGCCTTACCTTTTTATTTCTTGTTTTCTTTGATTTTAATCCATGAAAATGGATGTTTAAGTTCTGAATATATATGTGTGATTATGTTCTTGAGGGTGTTTTAGATTAGTATGGCATTGCAAGTGGGTAGATGATGATTAAAATGAAGTTTATAAAGGTTTTAAGTTGAAATAATGGGACTGTTTTGAAAACAGTAGCAAAACGTGTGATTATCTAAAAATATTTGGCCTGGAGACTATGATTAAATTACATGACTGGAAAGATACATGTCTTAGCATCATAGGATAGTTGGATGCTCAACCAACTCCTTGGGATGAGTGAGTTATGGCCAAAACAAGAAAATAGGTCAAATCTGGACATATGATTAGAATACGAGTTAAACTCCAAATTTTTGCCATAAAATAATAGATCTTAAAGATTGGGTCAGTGGTAGACATCATAAGGAAACCATATCCTTTGACCTCACCTTCATTGCTATCATGGTTTGGGATTTATGGCCATTTTAGTAAAGGGTAAATTTTTTTGAAACTTTCTGTTTTGGATGACCAGGGGTAAAATGGTCTTTTCACATAGTTACGAAACTTTGTAAATTATGAGACTTACATTTCTGGAAACTAGACACAAATAGATTTCCAGGGGTAAAAGCCTCATATATAGAACATTTGTGAGCTAGGAGATATGAGTCCATGAAGTCAAGTTAAAATCAGAAACCGAGTTTTTACGTCTAGTCTAAAAATTTAAAAACGTATAGTACACCGTGATAAAATAAAAGTTAGAAGCCGAAACTTAGTAGATGTTCATTTGCCTATAAGACCAGGTCACAAGTCAATTTGGGATTAAAAAGGACTTGGGGAAGTTCTAGTGAAATGCCATGCTTATCTCGGAAACACATCTCATGATCACATGTTTAATTTTTACGTATTGTTACTTTCTACGTACTAAGTCGCGTCACGTCTTTTAGGAGGTGCTTAGGAGTAATTCCCGCTCGTTCAAGACTCGTAATACTTCTGATTTAATATTTCTTACGGTGAGTTCATAGCCTCGCCTTTCAAATTTTAAACTGTATTTATAAACCCCGCGAGGGAGATACATGCTTGTTTTATAAACTGAACACAAGAAATTTTATGGTATGCTGGACCCGAATATGAGATTAATTGCATGAGTAGCTATTGCCAAAAGACCCCACATCATGAACTGTTAATTGCCTATAATGGGTGAGCGCTAGTACAAGTAAATAGATCTATTGGGTTGACCGGGCCCTGTCGGGGGTATGAATTGAATCCTTTCGAGCACTAGTAAACGGATATTTGTATTTTAGATTTTAGGTATAAGACAATAATACCTAGTTATGGGGAACATGATTTAAATACAAGATATGTGTTAGTTTAAGGCTCGGTGTCATTGAGTCATTGCAATGGAAAACTTGATATAATGGCTTGTCGTACAAAAGTCAACGATGGAACAAAACTTGTGTTCTATTTATCTCTTACAAACTCTATGATTCACTCAACTTTTGTTAACTTTTTAAGCATGTTCATATCTCAGGTAACCAAGGGTGATGGATACTGTGTACGAAGGAGTCGGCGCTAAAAGTTTTTAAGATACTTGTATTTTTGTGCCATTTATAAAATAATTTTCCATGTTTTTGGAAAGCTCATGTATGAATTCGGTACGATCCTGTGGGACGTATGTTTAATTACTCTGAAATTTTTCAAATGGAACAATGTTTCTAAAATTGCTCTTTCGAGTCGTTTTTCTATATCCGTGTTGCTATTGTACTTTGAATTAACACCCAATGTTGTATATCCGCTGTGTGATATTTGGGGGTGTTATTAAAGATTGGGTATCAAGAGCTACAAGGTTATAGATAACTAGGGCAAATTTTTTTTACCTAAAAACTATAACCCTTTTCTATGGCGCTAAGACTCCTCGGAAGCCCTTTTGTTATTCACGATTCATAGTTTTTTCCATTTGGTATTTATTGCAATTTTGGTGCATTACTATTGAACATTCATATAATAAATATTATTATATGTAATTGATATGTATATATATTATACTATATTTTTTTTTTCTTATTTAATAAATATCTTGATTTGATATACTTATCGCGAAGCACCAATAATTGTTTATTTAGATTTCAAAAATGAAATTTTTATATGTAACAAATATTATTGTGCATATTCATATTATTTATCGATCATCATGCATATTCCTGAAGCATCGTCATGCATTCGCATTCTCATATAAATTATTATTCATATAGTAATCCTTATTTATTTACGCAATTTGCAGATCATCATGGCCAACCTACCCCCTAACCATAACGAGTTCGCGCCAGCTGCGGAGGCAGCACCAGACAACATGAACGGTTGGGTTGAAGAGGAAGACCCAGAAATGGAGGAAGAGGAGGAAGATCCGGAAGAAGATCCGGAAATGGAAGAAGAAGAGGAAGAGATGGAGATGAATGCTGATGAAGAATGGGACGGCCCAGAGTGGATACTTCCTTATCAGGGGGCGGACCCACTTTACCCTCCGCCACCTGCATCTGACTCCGAGTCTGAGATTGAGTTTGAGGAGGCTGAGGCTGAGGCTGAGGCTGAGGTTGCACCTATACCACCACCTCCTGTTCCTGCTAATCCTGAACCTGAGGCTGTTACCGTCGGTACTGGCAGACTAACACCACTTAAGAGACTCTTCACTGACACTCAAGTTTGAACAGGATCACCATCATCTTCTGCCGCTGTTGGTCATAACCCCAAGGATCCCACTCCGAGTCACATTAGGAGTGATCTGGATGCACTTCATCACAGGGTTCGACAGATTGAGAATGATGACGTGCGTGCAGAGAACAAACGACTAAGGATGATGTTAGATTGCAGTGAGAACCGTACTAGAGCTGCTTGGAGAGAGCTGGATCGTGCGACATGGCATTACCATCATGTGAGGCGTTGGTCTATTGCGGTTGAGAACCTATTACCACCGCGTCTGCAGTATCAAGAGCCGCCATATGCTCTACCGGAGGCTCTATTGGCTCCAGTTATTCATGAGGATCCTAGGGATCCGTATATTTCCGCAAGAAATGATGCCACTGCTCCTGCTACTGATAATGATGATTCACCTACTCAGAAGGAGACTTCACCATCTGAGCCACAAGGATCTCCACCTCGTGACTCTTAGTAGTTTTAGTTCATTAGTAGTATCATCAATTCTTCTAACTGAAGATTCAGTTTTAGTGATTACAGAATAAAAAGATAACTACTAATGAAACTAAAACTAACTAGAGTCTCGAGGTGGAGATCCTTGTGGCTCAGATGGTGAAGTCTCCTTATGAGTAGGTGAATCATCATTATCAGTAAGAAGGAGCAGTGGCTTCATTTCTTGCGGGAAATATACGGATCCTAGGATCCTCATGAATAACTGAGCCATAGGGCCTCCGGTAGAGCATATGGCGGCTCTGATACTGCAAATCCCGTTGGTAATCGGTTACTCACCGCAATAGACCAGCGCCTCACATGATGGTAATTGTCCAGGTCGCACGATCCAGCTTCTCCAAGGAGCTTAGTACGGTTCTCACTGCAATCTAACTCATCCTTAGTCGTTAGTTCTCTGCACGCACGTCAATTCATTCTGCAATCTGTCGGAACCCTGTGATAAGTGCTTCCAGATACTCCTAACGTGACCTCCGGATGTGGGATCCTTAGGGGTTATGACCAACAGCGGCAGGAGATGATGTGATCCTGTTCCAAACTCTCGTAGTGTCAGTGAAGAGTCTCTTAAGTGGTGTTTAGTCTGCCGTAGATAGTACCGACGGTAACGCTAAGGTTCAGGATTAACAGATAGACGATGGGATGGTGGTGGTATAGGTGCAACCCAGCTCAGCCTCAGCCTCAGCTTCCTCAAACTCCCCCCCCCAATCTAGTACTCGGAGTCAGGATGTTGGTGGCGGAGGGGTTAGATAGTGGCGTGTCCGACCCTTGGATATGGGAGTGATCACTCTAGGCCTGTCCCATTCATTCATCAGCATTCGCATCTTCCATCTCTTCCTGCTTCTTCTTCCATTTCCGGATTCATTCTTCCGGATCTTCCTCCTCCTCCTCTTTTGGTGGTCTTCTCTATCAACCCAATCCGTTTCACTGTTGTCCTGGTGTGCTTGCCTCGCAGCTGGCGCGAACTCGTTATGGTTAGGGGGTAGGTTGGCCATAATGGATCTGCAAAATTTGCGTAAATTATAATAAGGATTACTTTATGAATAATTAATTTATTATGAGAAGACGAATGCATGACGATGCTTCAGGAAGGGGGGGGGGGGGGAATATTTTTTGGAATGTTGACTGATCGATGTAAATATATAAATGATGCACAATAATATTTGTTACATATAAAAGAATTTCATTTTGAAAATCTAAATAATATCCAATTCTTGGTGGCTTCGCGGTTAAGTATGATCGAATCGTTATTTATATATACATAATCAATTACATATAATAAGATTTATTTATTGTGAAAGTTCTATAGTAATGCACCCAAAATGTGAATAAATACTCACTCAAATGGAAAAACTTTTGATCGGAATAAACACAAGGGCTTCGAGGAGTCTTAGCGCGCAATATAAAAAGGGGTTAGTTAGTTTTAGGTAAAAAAAAATTTGGAAGCTAGTTCTGTATAACCTGTGGCTCTTGATACCAATCTTTAACCACCCATCAAACTTTCACACAGCGGGAATATATAACAACTATTGGGTGTTGAAATTCATAGGTACAATAGCACACGGATATAGAATAACGACTCGAAAAAGAGGCATTTAGAAACATTGTCCATTTGAAGAAACTTCAGAGTAATTAAAAACGCGTTCCCACTGGGATAGTTACGATATTCATAATCAGTGCTTTCCAAAAGCTTGGATAAATATAGTTTTTTTTAACTGTAACAAAATACAAGTTATTAGAAAAACTTTTTAGGCAGAGTCCTCGTACACTAGCATCCATCTCCCTTGGTTTACTGAGATAAAACCATGCTGTAAAGTTAACGAAACTGTGTGAGTGAATCCATAGAGTTTGTAAGAGATGAATAGGAGAACACACAGTTTTGTTCATCTGTTAGTGACTTGTTGTACGGACATGCATTAATCAAGTTTCGTATTGCTATGAGTTGCATGTACATACGAGCATTTTACCGTTAACACATATCGTGTATGTAAATCATGTTGCGCACATAAGACTAGGTATTATTGCCTGATTACCTAAATTCTAAATACAAATTATCGTGACTAGGTGCTCGAAAGGATTGTCAAATTATTATACCTCGGAGCAGGGCTGTCTAAGACCAAATAGATCTATTTATACTGTTGTAGACTAGCGCTCACCCATTATAGGCATATTATACAGTCATGATGTGGGGTCTTTTGGCAAAGTAGCTAGTTATGCGCAATTAATCTAATTGATTCGGGGGTCCAGCATACAATAAGTTTCTTGTTTAAGTTTATAGAAAAAAGCATGTATCTCCCTTCGCGGGGGGTTTATAAATCAGTGTTAAAAGTTGAAAGGCTGCGAGGCTATGTGAACTTACATAAAGGAAACAATTAAATCAGAAGTATTACGTTTGTCCTTGAATGAGCGGGAAGTACTCCTAAGCACCTCCTAAAAGACGTGACGCGATTTAGTACGTAGAAAGTAACAATACGTAAAAATTAAACATGTGATCATGAGATGTGTTTCCGAGATAAGCATGGCATTCACTGTAAAACTTCCCCAGTCCTGTTTTTTAATCCCAAATTTGACTTGTGACTGCGTATTATAGCAATTATGACATTACTAAGTTTCGGATTTGAATTTTTAGAGGTGTTTTATCTGACAGTGTACTATACGTTTTTTTTTAAATTTTTTTGACTAGACGTAAAGAACTCGTGATTTTAACTGTGACTTCAATGGGACTCAGTATCTCCTGAGCTCACAAATATGTTCTAGTCTATGACGGCTTTACCCCTGGAAAGTATTTTGGTGTCAGTTTCCAAAAACGTAAGTCTCATTTAATTTACAAAGTTTCGGAACTATGTGAAAGAGTACGTGTATTTTAGACGCGCGCTGGGTTAGCGCGGAAACAGAAAGTTTCCAGGGGACATAATTACTGTGTCTGTTTAGGAAGAGATATGGCGAGGATAGAAATCCGAGAAACCCGTGAGTAGAAATGAGGTGAGGTCAAAGGCTTATGGCTTCACTTAAGGATGTCTAACACTTGAACTATCTTTAAAACCTATCATTTTTTAGGCAAATTTTAGAGTTTAAACTCTTCGTTATTCGCTACTGCATTGTCAGATGTTGACCTATTTTCTTTGTTTTGGACCTATAACTCACTCGCATCCCAAGGAGTTGGGTTGAGCATCCGCAGAACTATCTTATGCTGCTAAGAATTATGTATCTTTTCTGTCATGTAATTTAATCATAAGGCTCCAGGCCAAAATAGTTTTAGATAAACACACGTTTTGCTACTGTTTTTAAACTAGTTCTCCATTATTTCAACTTAAATCCTTTGTAACTCATTTTAGAATAGAAATCATCGCTACCCACTTGCACTGCATCACGCTAAGAGTTGAAACGCGACGTCCTCCAAGTAACATTATACCGCACAGCAGTATATGTGATCAGATCTGTAAATCATCGCCATTTCTTTTATGGATTGAAAATTCAAAAGAAGGAATAATAAGAAATAAAGAAGATATGGCTTACAAAAGAATAGATTAGCTATGAACTCAATCATACTTCACAACACTCTTCTTGTTGTCTGTGGGCTCGATTCGAACCAAAGTTGCCACTCTATTACCAGTTTATATTGCTTCTAACCTTCCCAATATTCACCAAGAGATTGCCTCCAATATAAACCTCGCATTCAAAAAAGCTTTATAGATAAAACATCAAGAGAAGACAAGCGCCAAGCTGTAAGACTGTCTTCGCGCGAATCTCTTCTAAGAAATTGACACCAAACTTTAGCAAGCAACTTATGATGGTGTTTGTAATGTATAAAAGGAGTAGGTAAGAAATTTTGTGAGAGTGGGTGTCTCGGATAGGTTCTACTGCGTGATAACGCCAGCATAAGAGGGAGGAGGAGCAGAGTGGAGACGGAGGAGTTTAGGAACAGTTGTGTGGGATGGAGTGAGAGGGGGTGTTATGGCGGGAGGTGTAGGGGAGTATATGTAGTGAAAATGAGTTATTGTGTTTATAGAAATGAGAGAAAAGTGTAGTTGTGTGTTGTGGTGGTGGTTGTGGTACGAACCGGGCCATAGGCCTGGGGGTTTTGTGAATAATATATATTGTATATTTTTTTTGATTTTTAGTTTTAAGTTTTATTGTATAGTATGTATGTAGAGATGTAAGGTTAGAAACAGAAGAGGGTAAGGTTTTTTTGTTTAAGGTGTAAAGAACGCGAGTTTTAAGCAAGAATTTACGTAATTCGCTGAAAACACAACAGAAAATGAAATTAGTGTAAAATTATAATCACGGAGAATATTATGAGGATTTTTAAAACCACTTGGAGTCCGATGACAGAATAGATTTCTAAATAGGCTTCGCATAGCTTAAGAACGAGGAAATTCATACTAATTCGTGGCTAAACGTAAAATTAATAACTTTGCTTAAAAATGAAAATAGAAATAAAGTTCAGAATAAATAGTGACCTTAAATACAGAATGTTACAGTTGCAT
Source organism: Tanacetum coccineum (assembly GCA_026074375.1). NCBI lineage: Eukaryota > Viridiplantae > Streptophyta > Magnoliopsida > Asterales > Asteraceae > Tanacetum > Tanacetum coccineum. The sequence continues at coordinate 22,629 of BQNB010074730.1, read as the reverse complement.
TGTAAAATGCCATCCAATTTTGGTCCGATAATTTTGAATCATCATAGCCTTAAGTATAAGCCTTACCAAAATCATTGGTCCTTTTAGGATTTCATATAACACTGACATACCACAGCTTTATAAACATATATACCACTTAAACCAGCAACAAAACCACAACCGGAACCAAACATCATATCTCAGCCAAAATACAAACACAAAAGAAAAACATCAAATATAATCATACCCCAGTAGAAAACCCAGTTAGATTCACAACACTCCAACATAAACCACACATTCAAGCACATCTTTGTTCAAACCAAATAAAGTTATCACATCACATTGGCCTCAGTTTTTTAATAGATCTAACCAACAAAAAGAACCAAAAGAACCCGACGACTTCATAAATATCACTTGCCTAAGCTTTTAATAGATCTAACCGAAAAAAAGAACAAAAATACCTTCGTTTTTGTTTCAATTAACACGTAAGATGACGGTGAACAGGTACACTAAAACCCAATATTCATTACATCAAACAAAAAGTATCTTGGATCTAAGACAAACACTCTCAGGGCAAACTCCTATTTTACCAAAGAAAACAACTCGAAACCACCTTAAAACACACCGAAACACCTAGCACATAAAAACCACTAGTCCACCAAAAACATGTCAGTGGTTTGGACACGACGGCAGCCAAAATGGCGGTGGCTGGCAAAGTGGAGTGTATCGGTTAGATGGAGAGTGGGTTTTGGTTTAAAGAGGGAGTGGGGGTGATGTATGTGTTTTTAGAGAGAGATGGGGAGTTTTTATGAATGAATGAGAGGGATTATATGGAATGGGGTGGTTACTGAGATTAGGTTACTAATGGGTAGGTTAAGGCGGTTGGCCGAATTTTAAGATGCTTCTTTAGTAAGCTTTTCCTACTTCCTAACATAACTCGTTTACATTTATCACGCTGCTTCAATTTCACATTTCATATGTTTCCAGCCATGGTTGAGTCAATTACAGGATAGAATTGTATAGTTTCCTTATTTTCAGAAGTTGGCGTTCCATTGTAAAATTTCTCATCCACTATACACTATTTCACATTTACCCAAGATTTACAATCGGATGATTTATCTACCATTTAAAATCGGCAGACTTTTCATATTTTTCGTATTTCACATTTCACTTTTCTATTTTTCACTTTTAATGGATTTCCTTTATAAAATAGTATAGATAGTATAAAAGTATAGATACTAACAATAAAATAAACCATACATATCAAGTGGTGGCAGCAGGTTTTTTCGGCGAGATGACGATATCGGTGACAGCTAGTTTCGACTGTAACAAAAAAACGCCGATGAGTTTATAAAAGTCAGATTTACAAATAAAATCTAAAAATTCATAAAAAAAGGTTTTAAAAACTTAATTAATAATCATAGATCTATTAAAAAAACACAACAAATACCTCAAAACTTGAAAACCTCCTCTGTTGGTGGGTTGGTTTGGTGTCGCGTGTGGTCGTTGTTTGTTTTGTGGGCGGGTGGGCATGTTGTGTGTGGATTAGGGTAGGACATTCTCGTGGGTTGAGATTTATGTGGTATGGGTGTCATCGAAAGCCACGTTACAGAGATAACACCGTAGTTTTTGTTTTTCTCACACCCTGATTGTCCACGCTCTATCTATTGGGGTACGGCAGAACTTTTGTAGAACCATACCATGCATGTGCGGTACCAATCGCCGTGGTAACCCATGGGTTTTTGAAATTAGACAAAAATCATAATACAATGATAGAAACTAACTATGAAAACTAGTTAAAAAGAAATCATATCAATTTTTGTAAATAACCAAGTTCTCGCAAGAATACTTAGTTGTCTGAAACTTAGAATAAATTAATCATAACAACAACAAATCATCATACATGAACTGTGATGATATATTGATATTATATTTGAGAGTTTGATATTTTTTTTTTTTTTTTTATATTCATCTTTTAGTCTTATGTTAACTCAAAAAAATTGTTTAGTTTACGCTGTGTTGTTTAGGTACAGTCTAGGTAGTTTATTTAAATTTATACCTCAACAACTTCACAAATATTTAAGTAGCATAATAAATTTTTATTTTAACACAAATGGGTTTAGAGGTATACAGCCCATATGGGTATTTTGGGGTACACTCGTGTGTTTCCTTAATGTGAGTACACCATGATGGGTATGCATTAGCCCTCGTTCACCCACCGCACATCCTACAATGGGTAGCAAATTTTTCACCCAAACCACTCCTGTGCGGTGAAAAAATAACGGGGATTTACCCACCATTTAGTCGTTGGTACCCATGGGTTATGGGTTTTTTCTCGCCTGTTGCCATCCCTAGTGGAGGTGTGGGCTTCAGAGGTTTATGTGGTAATGGGCTTCAGACAGATGGATTTGGTTTTCGCGGTGGTGTTGTTGGTGGAGGTGTGAGTCTCTGGTTGGTGTTGGTAGATAATCTTTGTGGTGTTGGATCGTATGTCCTTGGTTTAGGTTGGGGGTTAGGAGTTTGTGTGGGTGGGAGAGGGGGTGAGAGTCTTTTGTTTTTTGAAGATGAGTTGTGAAAAAAAAAAGTTGTGTGTTTTTTTGTGTGTATGTTTTTCCCTCTAGCCTATATTCAATCATTATCCGAAAATTAAATTCAGTTTCATTACACAAAATTTATTCAAGATTTTAGTTTTACAAAGCTTGTACATTTAGTTTATAAGACTTGTACATTTTTTCACATTTCACTTTTCACTTTTCATTTTTCACGAATTTCCTTTATAGAGTAGTACAGATAGCTGCAAATTATGCATTCCATATTATATCTAACTGTGTATGTGTATTTTTTGTTGATCTTAGAACAATTAGTTATTTATGTTCCCAAAAAAGATACTCCCTCCTGCATACCGAAATCCACGGCGCGGCCCAAGGCGTGACCCAAAATGCCTTGATACTTAAGAGATTTAAAACATTTTAGCACAGCGAGTTAAATCCCCGTGCGTCAAAAACCATCTCCTTTCAGCCAAGGTGGTCAAGTAGGCGGGATAAAGTTCCCCCTCTAAACGACCGGAGATATCCATCACATGTGCCTCAAGCTCGGCTACACGGTTATAAAGCACCTAAGCCTGCTCTTCCTGCTGAGCTTCCGCCTTCTCTTTAAAATCCTAAAAGGCGGCATGAAGGGTAGAAACCTACGAAAATAGGGAGTTACAAAAGGTAAAAAAAAACATACACAACAACATGCGGAATAAAAGATATACCTCAGAGGAAAGCCTATCCCTCTCAGAAGTCAAGGAGGTAATCAAGCCCCCGGCTTCAGCACAGGCGGCCTGGGAATCATCAAGCGCAGACTTGAGATGAGTGGCGCGAGAATCAAGTAAGGAGATGTCAGTATCCTTTTGCGCAATAGTAATTTTTAGTGCTGACACCTCCACAGTCAAGACAGACACCTGATCACGAAAACGGACAACCTCCACGGTCTCCGCCCTCTCCGCCTCCTCAGCCAATAAAGATTTCAGTCTAAGAATCTCTAAGTCTTTCTCCTCAAGCAACCTACCACGAGCATCATACTTACCCTTGAGCTTCTCTTTAAGCTCTAACTCATGCTCGGTGCGAGATCTTACCTTCGACTCAAGACAAATCTGCCGTGCCGCCCCCACATTGAACTCCGTATACAATTGTTCATAATCCATACTGCGAAGGGTAGAAAAAAAGCCAGAGGGCAACGCGGTCAACCAATGTGCGGTAGGAAAAACCGTCATCCAATAGCGAGTCGTTAGTAATGTTCCATCGAGGAACATACCAACGTTTTGCCTCAACAGAATTCAGGGCAGGCAACTCATAAAAGGAGTCATTCGACCCTTCCGATGTCTCGAGTTGAGAAGACCCAACTACATCCGATGTAGGTGTAATTCCTACATTCTCCCAGGCGGAAGTTACAGTAGCAACAACAGTATACACCGGGGCATCCGTGATCCGGGCACTGCCAAATATAAAAAAAAGTATATATATACGTTAAGGAAAGCACATAATAAAAAAAAAGAAGAAAAAACATTTAAATACCTCTGAACAACATGGGTCTGGATATCAGCCTGAAAAGAAGGCCTCGAACTTGTCGGCATCAGTTGCCTCAGCCCGGCAAGGGTCTTCCCACCAGTGCCAGTAGCAAAGCTGGGGTGATCCTTCCTCAACTGCTTAGCAGGAAGGGTATCACTCTGCTTCCCCAACCTCTTCCTCTTGGACTTCCCTGGCTGCGTCGCGACAACCTCGTCCGGCCCCATCAAATCTAAAAAGGCATCCTCTGGAACAACATTCTCGGGCTCCACCTCAGCCGGAGCAGGCACCTCAGGAGCAGACACCTCAGGAGCAGCAGCAGAGCTACTGCCACCCGCAGCAGGAGTAACCAAAGGCATGAAGCAATGACTCGTACTCTCTAATAGCTTCACCTGATCATCCTTTTTTTGAACTTCCACCGCTTGGACCTTTCGGGGGTCGACAGTCTTGATAAAGTCAAGCAAACCCATGCCTACAAAAAAAACACCAAAGGATTAGACCTCATAAATCATACAAAAAAAAACTTTTTCCACCAAAGGAAGCAACACCCACCCGTTCCGTCAGGCCTCTCAAAGGCCGGATAAGTATTCTCATCAAACGGATAATATGGGCTCAGACCCACAAGGCACAAAAAGCATTTCGGATAAAGGCGGAAAGGAGCCTTGTTGTTCTCTAGGAGCCTAACAGTTTGCTCTTGGCGAGCGGTAAGATGGGGGGCCGGATCTTTCTCCAACGCACCCCCCACATACAAGGAGACGGGGATAGGAAACACTTTAGCATCCACCCAGAAAAAATGATCGGACCAATTTTTAATGGAGTCCGGGGGTTTTGGGAAGCAAGAAGGAGATGATGGAGAACGTTTTGCAAAGGAAAATAACCCGTCACTATATGTACGGGTATAGAACGCACGAAAGACAGTAACCGATGGCGCAAGATCAAGCACGCGCGTCAAAACCTCAAAATGAGATACGCGGGCAGCACCAAAAGGGGATAGTTGAGAAATATGTATGCGGAAATATCGGAGAACAGCCATCAAAAATTTCGTAAAAGGAATCCTATAACCACAATAATCAAAAAATCTGGTATATACACCCACTTTACCCTCAGGGAATTGAGTGATAGTGTTATCCCGCCCCGGGGCCACGGGATGAACTTCATCAGGAATGTAGTAGTCATTACAAAAAATTTCTACCATTTCTGGTGTCATAATGGAATGCTTAGCAGCAAAGTTGGTCATTTTGAAGAGACGAGCGAAGAAAGATGCTAACCTGAATCTCGAAAAACTGTAGAGGTGAAGAAAACAACGCACGGAGGAAGTTTAAAGAATAAAAGCTTGAAGAAATTAACAATGGCGGAAAAGAGAGTTTGTGAAGAATAAAACAGTAAAAATGGGGGGGGTATTTATACCCTTGGTGTATTTACTCCAACCAACAGTTTAATGACGCCACGTGTATACCACTTACACAATCAACGGCAGCAACACACCTGGGAAATAGTTAAAAAGCTGTCAAAACCGTCACATCAGCCAGAGGATAAAAGGACAGCAGCGCTCCACGTCAGCGGAACGTCACCAACTTGATAAGGAAGCATCACGGCATGAAATAGATAACTCCAGAAGCAAACTAGCAACAACAAAGGAACCGAAAGTCTAGCATTGATCACCGCACGCAGGACATGATCCGCAGGCAATATCGTACTAGACTGGGGGGACTTGATAACGTATAATAGGTATACCAAGCCTCCGGGCTTGGACCACACCATCACTTGGGCTCCTGGGCCCAACTTAGCAGTCATGGGCCGAAAGCAAACCCAATCCCGGATTGATCACGGCCCGGACACAGCAAAACGGACGCGGACCTAACTATAGGATACTTTCGTCCACGAAAAATACACGCGTTCGTATACACGGTTATTACGGGACCTTGCCCGACAAGGGACCCACTCTGGCCACTACGATAGTACTAAACCCCTATAAATAAAGACCTAGTACACAATGAACAATACGCTTTTCTCACCCTATACTCTCATACTTTCTCTCTCTACATGTTTACTTTCTTTCACGCCAGAGTCTAACCGTGGGGTCCGCCTCACGGTAAGGCTAACGGTTTTTATCTGGCTGTGCAGGAAATCATCACTTCTCTTGCTCTAATACAAATCCCAACGTTCAAATCATTTGGAAGCCCAGTCCAACACAGGATTTGAGTCCAGGTCTATACCCGATACTTATTTTGTATTAACAAGTAGGATTTCAACACGAAACCTAATGAGAATCGAGTTTATTAAATTAAGATAAACTTATTAAGTTTTTTTCTATATATGATTTTATAGAAAATTTAACATGCGGTGAAAAATAGGAATTATATGTGGTTATTGAAGGATAAGAAATCTAAAAGTTGTTATATAACGAGGGTATATATGTTAGGGATTTTTTTCAGAACATTGCACATTGTTTTAAAAATTTCCTAAACATTACACATCTTTTAAAAGTGTTACAAATGCTTGTAAAATATTGTGCATTTGCTCCAAAACTATATTGGTTTGCTATCTAGAAATACAACTATTATAATTTTGATTGTGATCTTATATTTTACAAATTGAGATAAATCAATTCGTACGCTTATAAAAATTGAGGAGAGTTATATTGGATATCCTCTATTTCTTGAATACTGGGGGACTGATTCAAGCCTTTCATCTAGAACCCATCTATGACTGAGATTAAAACTCACTTATTAAACAAAAAAAAAAGAAAATTAATAAAAAAAGCGGAGATGTATTGTGGTCATTTCACGTCCCACACCAATCACACCTCCAATCACTCACACCCCGTCTTTTAGATCTATCACTCTCTCTCTCTCATCTAACACATCATATATGATAATGTGCTTGAAACTAAAATACAAGCAAGTCTGTCATTTCCTGATGAGTAATTAAAAGTTAGTTGTGTGTATAATATCATATATGATAATCTGCTTGAAAGTCAACTTCTGAACACTATTATATATCATATATGATAATATGCCCAAACTAAAATCAAATCTTTTTATTTGTGTAGAGAAAGCTGTTTTTAAGGCATTTTGAAGAATTCAATCATCTCAATGCCAGATAAGTAAACATTAAGAAACAACAATCATCAGACCAAAGTGAGCTACAAAAAGACAATGCAACGGAGTGTAGGGTTTTCTTAATGATGTATATGTTATTACAACGGAGTGATTGCCAAGAACAAAGTGTAGGGTTTACAAAGACGCACACGAAAAAAATGTGATCTCCATTTATTTTCTACAGACGATTTTGTAAACCTTCTGAAACTAGTACAATGTCTTGCGGATTTGATTTTGAATATTATGTCTATTTTGTTTAAGTTTTATGCACATATTCATAATCACTGGTAAAAATAGCATTAGAATAGGAACACATGTTATCATTGTTTAAACATCAAGTATGATAGTTGATAAATCGGTGATGATCATGTTAAATCATATGTGATTTATGAAAGAAATCACATATGATACTTTGTTACCAAATTGTAAAATACAATATCACATATGATAATTCAAAAGTAAAAGAAACTTATGTAAAATCATATATGATTTCCTAGAAT
>BQNB010074730.1:0-7500 GCA_026074375.1 Tanacetum coccineum | reverse complement strand
TGAGTAATGTCAAAGATGCGGCTGTGAACTAGGTTTATTGACCTATGACAAACCCCGTTTAAATATTTTAGAGGTGATGGATGTGGTATTTGTGCCACTAATCTCAGCTTGGAGATACCATAGGAAAGCTTATGGCTCGCTCTCAACTGGAAACTCAAAAAAACCCTCCATCACGCAGGAGGGAGATTACCCCCTTAAATCTTTCTAGGGTCGACACCTATCTATAATCTTCCATTTTAATAAAAGCCTCCAAAATCTGTGCTTCATTTCGTCGATGGAGTCCTTGCGAAGGAACTTCTTTAATGGTTCTCAATGTAATGAGAGGAAAATAGCATGGATTAAATGGACCACGACTCTCGCGTCCAAGAAAAATGGTGGATTAGGTATCTCTAGTTTGTATGCTTTAAATAGGGAGCTCCTTTTCAAGTGGGTTTGGAGATTTATTTCTCGGGACAATTCCCTGTGGTGTCATTTGATCTTATCTATGCATGGTTCCAAGTTACCTTCCTCATCCCCATTTTGGTATTCGACTTGGCTTTCCATTATTCGGGAAATTCATTCGCTTAAAGATCGAGGAGTAGATTTGGTATCCCATTGTCGCATCCATGTGGGTAATGGGTTGCGCACTAATTTCTAGAGGAGGTTTGGATCGGCAATAATCCCTTGTGTGTTTTGTTTCCTCGCATTTTTGCTTTGGAAACTAATAAAGAAATTCGGGGTTGGCTGTGAAACTGTCTTCTGTACAATTTCGTCTCTATCGTCGTCCATTAGAAGGTGGGACCTGAAAGTCGCAATTATTCTCCTACAAGAGTACATCGAAGGACGATTTGTCTTCGTTGGAGGATAGGTGTGTTTGGGATTTAATATGGAAGATGTCTTTTTGTGTCAAAGACGTTCGAAATCTTCTGATAAGGTTTTTTGTTTTTCTTCCAAAAGCCCCTATCGCTACAAGATGGATTAAGTATGTGCCGATAAAACTTAATGTCTTCGCTTGGAAGGTCCATCTGAATCGTTTACCAACTCGTGTAAACCTGCAACATCGTGGTGTTTTGGTTTCGGATCCTTCATGTCCTATTTGCCACTCAGAAGATGAAGACTTAGCGCATTTGTTTTTTCGATGTAGTTTGGTCATACATCCTTGGCTTTTGTCTGCCGTGGTTGGAATATAGCATGGGCGTCGATTGATTCGTATTCCAATTGGCTTCATTGGTTCAATGCTATCAGATTAAGTCCTAAAGTTAAAGATTTGCTTGAAGGAGTTTTCTACATAACATGGTGGAGTATTTGGAGGTTTCGAAATCAGGTCCTCTTCTCGTCTCTCGTCCCCCGCAAAGATGTTCTTTTTGATGATATAGTGTCGCGTTCTTTCACATGGTGTCGTTCTAGATGTAAAATAAATTTAGTTGGTTAGTTGGGTTGCAACAATCCCTATGATTTCTTGTAATTTTTGTCTCAGCTCCTTGCTAGTGTTTTGTTCTAATAAAGTTGCCGTTCAAAAAAAAAAAACTCGTAAAAATAGCATTAGAACAGGAACACATGTTATTATTGTTTAAACATCAAGTATGATAGCCGATAAATCAATGATGATCATGTTAAATCATTTGTGATTTATCAAAGATATCACATATGATACTTTGTTACCAAATTGTAAAATGCAAATATCACATATGATAATTCAAATGTAAAAGAAACTGATGTAAAATCATATATGATTTTCTAGAATATCACATCACATATGATATATAATAGAATCATATTCTGTAGACTATAATAACAACAATATTCAAGTGAAAAAGAATTATAACACTTGTTTCATATAACAATCAAATCTAAAATAGTACATTGTTTAAACAACAATCAACTAATGTTAAACCTACGACTTGTTCTTTGATCTTCAAACCTCTCAGGGCACCTCCGCTTGTGTGATCAAAATTCCACATAATAAACAAACATTCAATGTCCTATCAATATTAAAAATAAATGAATATAAAAGAATAAAAAAATATTTTTTGGAACAATAAAATATCATAAATGATAAATCACATGGCCATATACATATGGCAAAGCAATATAATATATGATATACATATGAAAAGTATCATATATGATATATCAAACACGTTAATCAAAAGCTACTTAAAACTGCTTATTGCTAACTGATAAGCTAAATACACCTTAATTCAGCTTATATCAACAAATTAATCTAATAGAGCTTATTCATAACATAAAAAATAGCTAATAATAAAGCTTATTAACACTAGCAATATAAATAAGCTAATAAGATATCTTATAATTCATCAAAATAAGCTAATAAACTAGCTCATAACTCATAAAAAAATAAAAAAAAAAAAAAAAAAAAAAATAAAATAAGCAATAAGCTATCTATAATGTTGAACCACGACTTGTTCTTGATCTTTAAACCTCTTAGGGAACCTCCTCTTGTTGTGATAAACTTACACATAATGAACAAGCATTCATGTTCTTCAATTCTGAAAAAATATAAAATAAATATAAAAGAATAAATAAACTGTTTTTTGGAAAAATAAAATATCATATATGATAATCACATGCCATATACATATGACAAAGCAAAATCATATATGATATACGAACGAAACATATCATATATGATATATCAAACAGATTAAACAACAAACTATTTAAAACTGCTTATTGCTAACTGATAAGCTATATAAACCTTGATTCAACTTATATCAACAAATTAATCTATTAAAGCTTATTCAAAACATAAAAATAGCTAATAACAAAGCTTATTAACACTAGCAACATAAATAAGCTAAATAATATAGCTTATAATTCATCAAAATAAGCTAATAAGCTTGCTTATAACTTAGCAACATAAATTCAAACGATGATAATACATAAACTTATTCACAGAAAGGATCTAAATAAATTAGCTTATCACTAATAACATATAATTATGATATTCGATCAAAATAAGCTGAATAATAAGCTATAAATTTAAATGATGATAAATTAACAAGCTTCTTCAAATCAAATAAGCTAAAAATAAAAAAAAGATATATGTTAATCAAATGAAGAAAGAAGCTGATGATGGATCGAAGATCGATCGATATTGTCCGTGTATTTTATTTAAAAGATATATATATATATATATATATATATATATATATATATATATATATATATATAGGGATGGGATCATGAGAAAACCTTATTTTGGTGGAAAACCCAGAAAACCTAGAAAAACCAAACAAATGCCCTAAAAAAACCAAACAGATGCCCTAATTTTGTCAGGCTAAAAATTGTTTTTTCAGGCAAATATGGCCTCGATTTACACTCTGTAAAAACCAAAAAAAACAAACAGATGCCCTAAAAAACTAGGGCATCTGTTTGATTTTTTTAGGGCATCTGTTTGGTTTTCTGGGTTTTCTAGCAAAATATGGTTTTCCCTAGAACCCATCCCTAAGGAACACTCCTGACACAAAATATAAAGCTAAACCCTCAAATATACCAATGCCAGCTGCCAAAAGCAAATCAGTTGAAACAGACGCCAACTGCCGCCTTTCTATTATGGCATGGAATCCATTGTCATTTGCTTCCTCAGAAATATCTCCTGTGCCAATTTATCACTAGGTAAATAAATGCAATGAGCTGCGTGACATTATCATGGTAACAGTTAGATAAAGCTTTTAACTTTCAGGTTCAAGAATACCGCCATGGTGAATCAATTGTTAGCTAAATAATATAACTGAGTTAGAGACTTCCAGTCATTGTTAGCAGATCCAATATAAACATGTCGAGAATATGATATTCAAACTTTAGCATGAACCACATCTGATTCAAACCAATCACTAATCAGCAAAGTTACATTTTTGACATTTGGCCTTCCTGAAGCGAGATCAGAGGGTTCTCGGGTGTAATCAGGATATACTCCTGAATGGTGCAAAAGTATGAAATATGTATAAGAAAGGTTATTGATAGGTAACCGTTAATGGTGATTTAAAGGACCTAAAAGCTGCAGTACTAAACCAGTATACCTTGTTATGCAAAATCTATATAGAAGATGAGAGATACATTGGATTTGTGTATAAGCAGAACAAGGTGAACACATGGAAGAAAGCACTAGTTTCGATGTCTAAAGCATTGAGGCAATGAAAGTAGTTTAATGTAAATCTTGGAAACTAGTAAGGGTGTTAATGAGCCGAGCTGAATAGCAAGACACTTGGACATGGGTCTAGCTCATATATTTCATTAATTATTCTGACTCAAGCTTGAGTTATTTAAGATGATGAGAGCACTTAAGTGGCTAGTTTATACGACTGACCTCGATTAGCTTTTTCTGTCAGATTATCAACAGTGGCAGATTTAGGATTTTTAACCGTATGTGGCACAATTTTGACTTGCTTTGCTCTATAATCTTATTATACACGTAGCAAATCACTAAACAAATGAAACCCCATTATAGAAAAATTACACTTCATCCTAGGAGATCATGTGTGGCATGGCCATGTGCTACAGGTAGCCAATGCCCGCCTCCGCCCCTGATTATCAAATGACATGGACGTAAAATTTACTATACAACATTCTAGCACATACACCGATTACACAAGATACCAATTAGGAAGTATACTCGTTAGACATAGTATATAACTAACTAGCTATCAGGCAAGTTGAATCCAATCTAATTAACTTTTTTTCGAGCTAAGATCGAGTCGCCAACACCCTACTAACCGAAGAACCAATGTCAGCGGTTCAGATGTCATATTCCCTGTTTGACTTTGTCAGTCAAATTAGACAATTACCATATGCAAATTGGAATGACTTCATTCAATCCATTAGACACTCAACCTCTTAACGATAGATTTTAATTAAGTACCTTCAAGCAAATACATTATAATACAAAAAAATGAATTCAAAATGTACCTTCAAGTCACTAATCTAATGTCGATGCAACTGAAATAGAGTGCATTCTTCTGACAATCTCTCATCACCAATCGAAACAATCCTACTAGTACTATTGCAGCTAGCATCATTCTTCATGGAAACAGACCTCACATATCTCAATGAAGTAACACTCTAACACCACCTGAAACAACAAAACAAACACGATAACATTACTAAGACAAATTAGACATTTGGGAACCGCCTTCGAACGCCTACAATTTCATACCAGATTACACATCAACAAACCTACAATTTCTACTACCTTTATTAATACTTCAACAATCATCATCATCGTTAACCTCATAAATATTATTATCCTTTCTACTCGAAAGACATCTATTGCGAGATCATCTACACTAATTTCATTACATTTTAACCATCTGTGGGAATCTACCGATCCCACCGACGAATCGGAGCTCGTTTAGTCAACAATTTGAATAACAATTATAAAATAAAAGTAAGCGCAATTAATTGACTTGAAATATAAGCCGCCTCATACACGACAAAAAAATGATCAATTCATTGATAGAATAACTATAACTGATTGATTTAGAGAATAATTAATTTGAACTATAAGCTTGAATCAAAAAACTAATGCGATAACAACTGATTTGGATGCCTAGGGCTAATCGAATTGAGAACATGTGACTGTAACTGTATTAACAAACTTACATTGATAAGAATCTACCGATGGCCGCCGGTGAAGTTTTGACGACAACGACGGTTATTCGTCGGAGCTCGTTGTCAATTTGAACAAAACTATGAAATCAAATAAGGCATAAATGATCGAAACTGATCGATTTGTAGGTCAACTAATTCATTTGAAATCGAATTTTGTTTGATGTGGCTCGTCGGAGTGAAAATCGAAAAATAAGTTACGGTTGTGTTTAGATATAGAGATGCGAGGGACGAAGAAGATAATGTGACACAATTTTTTAATTTTTTAATTTTTATGCACAAATAAAACTTCACCCTTCAAAGTGTGGTTTTTTTAACGCTTTGGTGTAAAATTAGATTTCTTCTCTTTTTTTAGCCTGAAAAGAATAAATACTTGATCACATTTAAGATTGTGAACTTTTTTAAACTTCTTCACACTTTAGAGTGTGAAAAAACAATAACTAAATTACTTCACATTTTTAGACGTGAACTTTTATTTTTATAGCTAAAAGTCTTAAGTTTTTTGTAACGCTTGATATTTTTCACACTTATAAACGTGAATAATTTTTTCACATTTATAAATGTGAATATCTTTAAAAAAAATTCACAATTTATAAAGTGTGAAGAAAAAAACGTGAACAAGTGACTAATTTGTTGTAGTGTAACCAATCTGAGGCCAATTTACACAAACTAGCTTATAATTACGTAATGATGCCATCTTCCAAAGCAATAAAAAGTTAAGTTATCTATAATTTGTTCGATTGCTAAGAGCCAAACATTGTATTTGTAAGTTATCTAACGTCATAAAGTGGTAAAGTTGAATTGAGCTACATAATCAAGTATTTCTAAGTAACGTAACGTCATAAGTTTGCACGTTTTACATTGGACAACAAACTTTCATGCCAATATTTTATGTACTTATCAACTAGCTTATTAAGTTATGAAGTATATTTGACCCGAACCAATACTAAGGGACTAAAGGGGTGTTTGGTTTAGCTTATTTTCTAAATTAGACTACTTATCAACAAGCATGATTTTACTAAAGTGGATTAGCCATTAAACTAGTAACAACAAACTAAACAAATTATTACGACAAATTAACTAACTATCAAAACAGCTAATTAATTGATTCTAACTATCCGCCAAACACTCAAACCACAAATTAGCCCAGTTTTAAACATGAAAGCACATGTGACACACTTATTACAACTTATAGCTCCAACAAACTAATTCCGCTAATATGCTTATCCGATTATTCAACTCTCACGTCAATCAGCCAAACACTCTAACCATAACAACATAATCCATTCACAACTTCAAACATCATAATCACACTCACACTCACACATTCACATAATCGGATACATTCACAATGAAACCGCGAAAACAAATCCGATCAGAACTTCATAATCAGTATCAAAACACGAAATTGTAACAACATATTCCATTCACAATGAAATTAGGGCAAAATAATACATTCAAAATTAGGTGAAATTAGGGCAAAATAAGATAACATAATGAAATTAGGGCAAAATCGAATTGTAGTTTGAATGTGATGGAAACTTACTTGATTAAATGGAATTTGTTTTAGATCGAATCGTGATTTGAATACTTTAGGGCACAATCGCATCTTGTTGATTATAGGGAATTAGTTCAATGTGATTTTGGGTTTTGATACTTTAGGGGAAAATATAATAGTTAAATCTGATTTGGGTGTTAGAGGGAAAAGATAGAGGGAACGGAAAAAAAGAAGAGGATTTGCTTCATATAAAATATTACCAGATATATATTTGCTTTGTTTACGGCGGATTACCGACCCATATGTTTAAAATAAAACACTGGATAGGTGAATATGAATGGTTGTCGGTATGGCGTCGGAAAGCCGTCGGTAATTAGCGACAGAAAATTGTCCGT
>BQNB010074729.1:2672-28048 GCA_026074375.1 Tanacetum coccineum | reverse complement strand
AATTACATACGAAATGTAAGCTTGAAAACTTGTGCATCCCTCGTCGAACCCAAACCAGACCCGAACCTCTTCATCATCATATTTGACCCATTTAAAACCAAACCATGTGAAAATAACTTATATGAACTCCTTCTAGGAACCCTCAAGCTGTTTACCCAGCTGCTTAGACCTTCCCATGGTTAAAAATGAGAGCACATGGCCTCTCTTTTGCTTCTCTTCAGCCGTGACAGCAAGAAAGGTAGCCACATCATTCAACCTAGTTTTCTAGACCTCCACCATTGAAATTATAGCTTATACACATCATACACTAGACCTACTATGTGTCAAGACCAGATCATAACCCTTGCTTACTCCTTATACCTTCAAATGGGTATAAATAGGGGCTTTGTGTGTTCATTCAAACTCGCACCCCCCATCTTCTTACTATAACCCTTAAGGCAGCAATCCTTTGCTCCCATATGATCCTAGGATCATAAAAGACGTTCAAGAAGTGAATCCTTGAAGAAAACGAAGCCCGAGAGTCGTTACTCTAGCCGTACGAAGCCGAAAGCCTCGATTTCAACCCATTCCTAAGCCATAAGCTCAAACCAGGTTCTCTAAACTTATGATCTGCTTTTATAACGTTATAATGTTCATATGATCTTGCTAAAATCATAATATAAAGCTTTGAACTCAAAAACCTAAGTGTTATGCCTTTTTGATCCAAAACCGTACACCCGAAACCCTAATTTCATGTTTTTACTTAAACTATGAGCTAAACTTGTAAACTATTGTTATAATCTATCCTAATAAGCTTATATAATGTTAAAATAAGTGCTTTGATAAGTCATGAAAGAATTTGATCTTAAAACCCGCGCGTTTTCATTTTGAAACCCTAATATGACCCATTTTACTTCCTAGCATAACGAATCGTTAAATTAAACTTGTGTTATGTTAAAACTTCATATTTTAGTTTATTATAACTTATAAATGTCTATTGAAATGTTAAATTAAGCTTGCATGGCAATTTGGACATGTTTTGTAATTATAATCCATGCAAGGGGTATATATCGTAACTTTCAAGTTTTAGAAACTTATAACTAAAAGGACTAAAAGTGTCATTTTATCAAAGTTATAACTACAAGGGTCTATTATGTCACTTTTTAAAGTACAAGGTTTACTTGGTATATCTTTTAAACTTGAGGGACCAAAGTCGTAAAAGTGCAAACTCCAAGGGTATATTCTGCCACTTTTCAAACTCAAGGGTCTAAAATGTAACATTTTGAAAAAGTATAAAAACACATTCAAAACATTACCAGACATAACTTTAATTAACGCTTGACGTGCTTAAACATTTCTTAGATATTGAATAAAATGCTTAAAAACTGCTAAGGTTATAAATTATATCATTGCATCATCTTTTGTGCTTTCAAAAATCTATGTCCCGGAGGGATTCATATCTTACAACAATACTGGGAAGCTTATATTAGGAGTTTCATCTTGGTATTACATTTCTGCTGAGTTGTTGGGTTTACGATTTAACGTGCTGCTAGCTCCTTAAACGTTTATGAATGACTTCTGATTTTGATGGCCGAACGGTGTTATGATAATTTTAATATCTAAGACCGACATTGATGTAAATTCTTACATATTCAATCAAACTAATCAAACTAAGACTTGACATATATTACCCCAGGTTGCCCGTAACGAAGCCGTTACTATTCATTTCATATACATTATTATCAATTTACCTATAACTGTTCAGGTGAGTTCATAGCCTGGCATTTCAATCTTTTTATAAACTCGCGAGGGGGATACATTCTATAAACATGAATGCAATTATTTTTGTATGCTATTTCAATTTACTATTGCCTAAGTAACTTCTTTGCCTTTAAGTCCCCATAATCATGAACCGTTAATTACTCTCCGTAGTAAGCGCGAATGATGTGAATAGATCTATTTAGGCTGGACTCCCCGTTGGTGTACCCAGTTACGTGTAACCAATTGCACATCATTAGAAATTACGCGGGTATTTTGGCAAAAGTACCCGCAGGGGCTATAACATATCACCATACCCTAAGGCCTCAGATTCATGAGCTAATGGCAATAATAAATATGTTTTCAATAACGGGTGTATATTAACGTAGCCCAATATCGCATTTGCATTCAAATTATATTACTTAAACCTATGGATTTCACTCAACCTTTGTGTTGACCTTTTAGCATATTTTATCTCAGGTAACTAATGGCACGGAGTGGCGAGGACATGACGATGGAAAAATCATTATCATTCACATTTTGTAAATACAGATGTTGGGACCTCTCTCTTGTAAAAACTCTAATGAAATAAATGAATGATAACTTATTTTCATAAACGACTCTTTTTTATTCGTTTTCTATGATTATGACTGTTGTACCTTAAAGTAATACCCCAGATTAGCTTCCGCTGCTATATGTAAAAATGGGGGTGTTACAGAACACCACAATCTTCATATAAATCCCAGCTCTTAAGATTCCATCTTTCTTAATTCTGCCAAAGTTCATCTTTTGCATGTGCATCAAACATGGTCCTTAAATCTCCCCAAAGAACTAGATCAACACCTTCTGAAGTAGTTGTTTCAAATCTCTTCATCACCAGATTATATAACTCCTCAAGATCTAGCCTATCAAACCTTGTCACCATTTTAAAAAAGGTTTTAATCCACCTAGAACTTCCATAAGATCTAAAGATTCTGTAGTAGATGCACTCTGCTCCATGTCTGTCAAACTCATAGAATTTTGATTCCTAGTTAATAATTAGAAACCTCTTCTCCAGGACTTCATAATCTATTATTCCTTCTTTATCAGGAACTATCATAAGAAAAGCTTTTAGTTGTTCTTCCTCTTCAAGATCGGAGTCTGTCTTTTGCCTTTTAGACTTCTTTGTAGCTTTCATCTTAAGTCTTCTGCCTAGTCTTTTTCTGGTACTATCTTTATGTCCTTCTTCCTTAACTTCAACTTTATTACTGTCAGGTTCTTCAAGAACCTTCTCCTTATTTGAAGTATCTTCACCAGTTTCCTTCTCATTCATCTTCTTTATCAATTCTTCTTCTTTAGTAAAACCAATAGGAACAAAATCTTGAATAGACTTCTTCTGTCTTTCATACATACCTTTAATTTCTTCAAATGACTTTGTTTCAGCTGAGAGTGTTTGTGGCCACCCATGTTCTTTAGATATGTCATCATTAAATTTCTTAATTGAGATTTAGTTGGTGGTCTACTTCTAATCTCAGCAGATCTTTGTGCAGCTCTGAATTTTCTTTGAGCAGCAATTGTTTTTGAGCCAAGAACTTTGCTCTCTCTTTAATTAGCCTCATCATTAACGTTAATAAAAGCTTAAATTCATTCTACAAAACAACGATTCACAACACAATTAAACACTGTTTCAACTGTTTGAATTTGTAAAAATCCTGCAAAAGATTCTATTTCTTTTCTCTGGGGTCGGATTTAAATCATAGATTTGAAAAACTTGTAAACGTTTAATTAGATTCCAAGATCACAACAACAAATCACTTTACCTACTTAAGATCCTATAAATTATTTTCACTTCACCTCATGGTAAACAAATTGAAATACGAAAGATACTTTATCTTCGAGTTCGAATATAGTAAGAGAGCAACTAGATGTCAACAAATTTCAAGACAAACAAAAAAGAGTTGCTTGTATCTTTTTTTGAACAACTTCATTCACACCTCAAGCTTCTTTCAAACAAAGAACATAAAAGGAACTGAACCTAGTCTGGATTAAGACGTGCATTTTGCGACACTCTTTGTATGCAATGAAATTGTTTCGAGACTTTTTACAGCACAATGTTCCTAAAACATGGATCAACTAGAAAAGAAACTTGACAAGAAGTAATTTCAAGAGAGTGGATCCATGTCTACTTTAAAAAGTACTCGAGACCAAAACAGTTTAGAAGTTCATCAAGTCACTGGATTTATATTTGGATATGAAATATGTTGTAATGGACACGCAACTACTTTCTACAATACACCCAACTCGAGAATCCCAGAATCCGTGTTACAACTTGATCTAACATATGGAATCTGTATATAAGCCAATTAATGAAAGAGCACAACATAAACAAGATTAAGGACAGCTGGGGAATGAAATACAGATGCAAGACAACAGAAGAAAAGGTTGACACGAGTAAAGCATTGTATTGCTGGTTTGGTTGACACAGAAAGCATTAGTACATAATCAAAAGAACAAGATACAAGATAGCAGATCCTGGAATGATGCACATGCTGATGATGTAGATATCAGACCTATTTAAATATGAAAGAGCCAAGTGGCGAGGTACCAATGACTGCTAAATCAATGATCTTTGCACAACACAACAACATACTGACAACCCTGAATTCAATAATGAGGAGAGGATGACACACATGCTGAACAATGTCATTGACAAACCGTCTTTACCTGCAAAATTAACTGATAACCAGGACAACACGAACTCTCAAATCAATCTCTTGATTTTTTGAAAATAATGTCTCAAAAAGACTGTTGCCTAATTTCAAAAAGATTTTTAAGAAAGGAAAGCACATTGTGTTAATCTTGAACTTAAAATATCAAAATCAATCTTAAACGAAGGGCAAAACATTGTCAATTTATCAAAAGTAAAAAGTAAAGAAGCCAAGATTAAACATGACATAGATGTAATTGACAGAATAAACATCAAATTGGAACATAAAGTGGCTAACTTACTTAAGGAAAATGAGACTTTGAAAAGGCATATTATACTAAGAGACTGTCTAATCTATCAAAAAATGAAGCATAAACTATAGAACACACAACTTTCTTTGATTGTGCTCAAAAAAATGATTGAGTTACAAAGAGCTCAACTTCAGGAAAAAGGATTTGCAATAGGCAACATTAAAAAATGGAGTTATAAAAAATTAACAGAAATAGGAGTAAATACTAAAGTATTGCAAAATCCATCAATCTTAGGGAAACCGGTTTTACAACCACTTAGAAACCAATCAGTTGTTAGACAACCGACTGCGTTTTAAGTCTGAACGACCTAGAATTTCAAAGCCACGGTTTGCCTCCCAAGTTGATGTCAATAACGATTTGTCAAAACCATTGCATCTACAACATTATTTGCCTAAGAAATATAATCAGCTGTTTGCAAAACCTCATCACATAATTGCACCAGGCTCAACCTCTAGTATAGATCAAAAGGGGAAAAATTGTTCATAATCACTAATTAGAGGAAGCTAAGAAAAAGACATAAGAAAGCGGTAGGAATTCAAGACCTAGTGTGATGCCTTCTGCTAGATCACAGAGCACAACTAATGGTAGCAAACCAAAACCTAGGATCAATAACCAAAAGTCTAGGAATTGTCCTGCATCTAAGACAAGTTACGTAACGACAAAGACTGTGCCCATGTAGCAAACACTCTTAGGAATTCTAGAAAGTTTTCTGACATCCAACACATTTTGTGTTTGCTCGACATGTCCAGAAATAATGTCTGTTAATGCAAATCATGATTCTTGTGTAACAAAATTCCTGAATGAAGTCAACTCGCGTGCTAAGGTTCCATCCAATAAGACAACAAACAATAACAAACCCGTAGAGCAAATAAGTGTTGTAAAGAAACCAGAAAGACATATCTCAAAAGGACATAGGTTTTTAATCAAAAAGACTTCCGTTGTGCATGAGAAAACAATGGCTCCTAGATCTTATCTTAGGTGGAAACCGACGGGTAAAAATTTCAAATCTGTTGTCCTTAGGTTGGATTCCTCTATGAAAAAATTCACCTCAGCTACAACCAAGATTGACAGTGAACCCACAAATGGTTCAAATGACGATATCACTAACCAATATGAATGCGAACAAACTCTTAATGTCAGTGCAGGTACTCTTAACTTAAGTGCATGTACATCTTTCAATCCTAAAAAGGAAGGACTTAGAGTTTAGTTGCTGAAAAGACTGATATCTCAGAAACCAGGGCTTCAAGGAATTCTGATATATATCAGCAATGACTTTCTGATCATAAGTGAGTTGAGAACCAGAATTCATGACCACAGGCAATGAACCGTTCATTCAGACCGTGGTTCCAAAAGTTGTTCCCTCCAGCAGTCCAGACAGCTACGTCACGACAAGATTGGAATTACCTATTACACCATCACATATCAATGCTTGAGTCAACATGTAAATATTTTTTATAAAACCAAATACAAAAATATAAAATTCAAAAAAGAAATACAAATCAAAAAAATCAGAAAATGTTTCACAAAGAATCTACTCGAACATGTCTTTTTGGAATCGATAACATTTACGTCCTAGAAATGTCGATTAACCTTTACACGGTGTGTAAAAGAAGTTTTGAGCAGGAGTTTTTCAAATGCTTTCAAAAACATGTCATTTCAATTTTCATCATGACTTTGTATTGCACTCAGATTCAACTCGACCCGAACTAAAAGGAGATGTAACGTTCAGTGTGCTTATCCTTAGATTAGAAGAGAAGTCTTCTAACATTTGGGTTTTTTAAAAAAGTTGAACACAATTTTTCAAGAATTTCCACGCTGACGATTCATAATCTTTCAAAATTGTATGTTCAACACTCCATCCCTCATAAAGTTTTACAAGACAATTCTTCTACAATTGTAGTCATTTTCAAAATGAGTCAATGTTTGAGGGGTTGTTTTTGATAAACAAGGTTTATTAAATGATTTGGATAAATCATACATGACAATAAATAAGTATTCAACACTTATAAAAAGTCGTAATAACCAACTCATAATAATAATGACTACTCATAGATTGTATGTTAAAAAGATGATTTAGTGGTTGCGCAAATTTTCAAAGAATTCATTCAATGACAATTCATATCTTGTCAAAATTGTTGCCAACAATGCAAACCCTCAATTTTAATATTCATTTTACAACTGGTATCCATTTTTTTGGTGTCCAAACATATTTAAAATTAAAGGGGAGCAAGTTAATGATCCATACAAATCATGCTAATATGTTTTTATAACCCCCACGGAATATTTAAAAGACAAATTTTAATCGCAGGGTATTTCAAAAACTAAGGTGAATTTAGAATTTAAAGAAGGGAGAATGTAAAATAAATGTGATCTTGAAAATAATAAGTGATCTAATCGACTTAAAGTGCTTTTTACTCTACGGAAAAAAGGTTTTATGGTTACGATCTTATACCCAACAACATCTTAATTCACGACGATTCTGAAGTCATAAGGTGATTAGGTTAGGTATTAGTCCAATGATCCAACCAGAAATTGAGGGATCAACCCAAGGACAATCCATAGTTAGAAATAGCAGTCCTTAGGTATGATTGGAGATGAATGAGTATAAGGAAATAATGCCGACTAAGATTGAGCTAACACTGGAACAATCATAACAAGGTGTTAGTAATGACGTCTTGGTAAGCATTGAAGGGGTTGAAGAATGAAAAAGAAATGTATGGATAAAGGGTGAAAATAAAGAAGCCCTCCCTACACCTTAGGCAGAAACCGGGTCAATACATAATCTATCAGTTTTCATAAAGATGAATTATGATATTGAAGACGACATCATGGACCAAGTAATGCAATGCACAACCTTTCCCAGCCTATTTGATACTTATCAACAGAAACTTGTCTCATTTGTCACAAAGATACACACATTATCTATTGACATCTCACTCCGAGATTATTGATATTAAATAGGCGGCAGTCCGCTTTAGCCTCCGAGTACTAAAACCAAAACGCACTAATTAAGTCTAGAGCCAAGATATCAATAAAATAAATCTCATTAGGACACATTCCATGACAAACACTTGATGAACACCAATAAGTTCACAAGTTGTTAACAAAGTCTACGTATTAATCCTTGAAACATCCGAGTGATGCTTAAGTATCCCAACCGTGAAGATGGAAATCAACTTGACCAACATCAAACAAGCTCTTGGAAGGTGACTTGCACGATCTATATGAATCAAATTGTGTCAACTAGAAAGAAACGATGGTGCGATTCTATGTGAATCAAACTTGTTCCAGTAAAATGAATTGACAGTTTAATTAGAAAGATAGTAACTATCTGATTCACTCTTATCGTGTTGTCTGCTTTGAGATGCTCCGATAACGAGAACTGCTAATTGAGAAGATCGTTAGGGAACTCATGCTAGGGATCTTAAATAACAAAGGTTGTATGATGGCTCACAGAATTGTAAACAAAGGAACAATGTAATTTGCAAGGTTTTACCTTCATCACAAGCCTCAATCTATTTGATCAAAATAGAGAACATGTTACCTAAATCTATAACACGATCAAAGACACTTTGATCTTAGGGCTAAACGATCTCAAGTGGTGAGATCGTTGGTGTTATCCTTCTACATGATTAAACACCTTAAAACACACACTATAATGTCTAGGATACACACACATAAACAATGTCTAGGGATCTCTTTATATAGAGAGTCCATCTAGACTTACAAGGAAATCTAATTGTATTAGGAAACTAAATCTTTTCCTAATCTTTGATCTTTATCTTTTAAGGAAGTCTTCTAGAATCCTCAATCTTTTGTAGAATTCAATAATGTCGAATTAGTCCTTTGTGTTTCATTCTTTTGTATCATTTTTTTGTATCATCAAATCAATAAATTCACAACAATCTTTCCCCTATGGATGATTGACACAACAAACAGTAAACTGATTTCCAAGAAGATTCCATAGTTAGCTTATTCCTTTAAGCAATCTTCATCTTCAAATCTGATCTTCCATGAATGAAACAATCTTCCCCTTAACTTAAAATTTTCATTTAGTAATAGTTGTTGAGTACTTCATCAACACACAGAAGGTCAATAACTCTTGTTCCATGCCATGCCACCACACTTAATAAGTTGCAAATCATATCATATCATCTCTGTAACATCTTCCCTTTTTTGTCATTATCCATTAGGGGACTGTGAACATATGAAACTTTGATTTTTACAACTATAAACCATATATTAAACTTCTAATCCAAGATTTCCAATGTCTCAAATTACCCTCCATGACGCATAATAAGAATAATGAATTTAAGCAGTAGAAACTTAAACTAGCAGTAGTAATAATGACTTAGCAGTAGTGAAAATCAAAACCTTCCCCTCAAGTGGTGCATGTAACATATCCAAATGGTTAAACACTTTATCATATGCTTCCCCTGAAACAATATTGTTAGAAATTATAATTTGAGTTGATAAGACAAAACACGAATGAAACAAGAAGGACCAAAGTTGTAGTCAAAGAATACTACAAAAGATAAGAATTGAAAGATTTGGTCAAAGATAATGATTGAATAACTAATTGATTTTATCATTATTATCATTATTAGTTTCCTTGTAAGCCTAGGACCCCTTATGCTATAAAAGGAGGTCTAGGCATATAGTTATAATGTGCCAAAAAGTGTGTGTGCACCAAAGGTGTAAAACGTGTTATGTGTGTGGGTTTACACGTCCCACAATAGATAGATGCTAGCATGGTGGTGTAGCCCTAAGGATCTTATGATACATGTTGAATGTAACCGACTAACCATTGATCAGGTAATTTGGGGCTTGTAGTAGTCATGTATCTTAGGTGATGATGATGAAAAAACCTTGTATTAATAATAATGATTCAATGTTTGAATATTCCACCTTTGTTATTAATTCATCCTAGATCATGTTCTAAACAAACAGCTTAAACGATTCTCCATAATTGGTATCAATAGCCACCCGTGATCTCGATCTAGGATCACACATGTTTTTAATGACGGTGTTATAATGGTTTTATGATCCGTCAAGCAAGCTTGACAATTCAATGAAGTTAGTGGTTTCAAAACGATTTGGTTCAAATGAAAGAAGTTGTTCCGGATCATAGGGTAAATGGTTGTCTGATGTGTATCTGATCACAAGGTATTTATGAATGAAGAACGACTTGCCATGAAGTCCATGTGTACCTGATATTGTTATTTAATCCGTCTGCTTCCCTTGTTGCCTAGTTGGATATAACTTGATGATTGATTGTTCATAAGGGTTTAATGAGGAACAACCATAAAAAAGGAAGAGTCAAAGAAATCTTTTATAAATGAAATAAAAGATTCGGTTATAATAGAAGATTGAAGAGCGATAGTATAATTCGTGCTGGTTGTAGCTTCGACAACTTTTTGGGCTTATGATCTATTGTTCACGAGAGTGTGTGTATTTGAATAATGAAAGAATTGTTATAATGTTCGAATTCAAGGGTTCACGTTTACAATAAAAGAAGAAATTTGTAAAAAAAGGTATTGTTTGATCATGCTTTATACTATTCAAGTAACAGAGTATACATGGTTTCAACTGTTTTGCACATGGATTATTATGTTACAACTGTTAGGCTTGATGGAGATGTTAGGCTTCATGTGCAAAAAAGATGAAAGTTTCTATTGTTCGATTAGATGTTAAAGCTGTTTGAAGGTATTTTATGCTGCTATTGAATATACGATACGAGGTTACGAACTGTTTGTATTGAGTTTCGAATAAAAGTTTTAGTAGCTGCTAGTGTTAATAGCGTATCGGTATTACATGATTTTTGATTCTCGGATAATAGAAGATCTCGAACATAATGGTTTTCGGATAACACACAAGATAAATTGTTTTTTTTTTAAAAGTTTAAGGCTCGTTTTCCAGATTATATGTTACAATTTATTACGAAGAAGACTGTTTATTGCATGTTTTGAAGTATGAATGTGGATTCATGTATGCGTGATCATATAATAACTTTTAGTCTTGAGATAACTTGGATTTGGTTATATACGGTTTATGATGAATACTTGAATAAAACGAGTTTTTTACCTGAATGTACGAATACATTGGAATACGTCCACAGGTATTACTCATCACATGGTCATGACTCATGTAAGGCCCCAGCGAATTTATTAAGAGATCCGAGGTCTACTCATAAAACAAAGAAGAAGATTATGAGTTCTTATCATATTATAGTGCAAGACATAAGATACAAGTTTGGGTTATTCTACTTCAACATCAAGTTGGTAATACTTAGTTTTCTTCATCAGTGATTGATATGTGTTTAATTACACATACCATTTTCCACTATAAACGGACTTAAATGACTAAAAACATACCAAAAATACATTGTATTTTGTAAGTTGGTTGCAATTGTATGTGCAAAGGAAAACGGATATTTAAGAAAAGGAGCAAAAAGAAATGACCAAAAGACAAACAACATCCAAGCACGGAAAAAAAAGTGGAAAGGGCAAAGTTCAAAAAGTCATAAATGAAGAAAATTACAACTCGAGGGGCTAAAACTGCCAAGTCTAAAGTTGTATTACAAAGTTATAAGAAAGGAGGGATCAAAATTGCAAAGAAGGTAGAGATTGCATTTAAGTTATACAACTTGAGGGGACCAAAGCTGCCTACTTCCCTAAAAGCCTTCTTTCCCGCCCAACAAACCCAGTTACAACTAGGGGATGTCACCCCATACTTCTTCCCTGCAAAACCACTTCTCTCCCTAGCCAAAATCATTTCATCCACCCTACTAACCCCCCCCCCCCATTGTATAAAGTAAACATCTTGGCAATACCCTAACCCATTCTCCTCAAAGCATAATCGATTGCTGAGATTGTCTCCAAAGAAAGCTCAAAATAAATCAAAAGGCTGTGGATTTGCTTTGACCTCCCTAACAAAACAAGCACACTTGTTTCTATCTCTACAAAGAAGCACAAGCTGCAAGTTGAAGACTTCGGCTATAAATAGAGCTTTTTGTAAGCCTTTGAGGCATCTAGTTTTTTCTTTTAAGTTTTTAGTAACTAATTAGTTTTTAATCTTAGCTTAAATTTCAAAGTCATTTACAGCTTTTACTTTCAGCTTTGTAACACTTTCAAGTTTTAATGCAAATTTGAGTTTTTAAGTCAATTTACAATACCAGGTAACTTTCTTAATCATATTGTTTTGTGTTCTAAAAGCTCTCACCACAGCTTACTTATAAGCTGTTTTCATTAAGTAAAAATAAAAAGTTAAGTAGTTAAGAGAAAATCAAGCAAATCACTCTCAAATATACCACAGCTTATGTTATGGATGATAAGCCAGTTCTGGATGGGCTTATGGACTCTCACTAGCTTGTTTTCTACAAGCTAGAGCTTGTAGATTCATTGTTTGACCCTGTTTTGAGCAAGGGTGTTGTAAGTTTTTCTTTTTCTTATTGTTCTTATTTTCTGCAGAACTGTTTTAAGTGCTTATTTTGCTTATTTGCTAGTTGAAAAGTGTTTGTATCACTCTCTTAGTTAGTACTGATAGTTCACTTGTTAAAACTGTTAGTTATAAGTTAATACTGCTAGTTCACTTTTGGAGCAGTACTAACTTAGAGCTACCAGTACTAACTCCAAGTTAGTACTGCTAGTTCATTTTCTTGGATTTCAAAGGTAGCAGTACTAACTCAACACTAGCAGTACTAACTCCAAGTTAGTACTGTCAGTTAAAACTGTTAGTACTGGTGGTTCATTTTAGCTTATCAGCTTATTATTTCTGCTTATTTAAGATTTCCTTAGCTTTTTAGAGTAGATTAAACCATTTTCCTTTACTGTTTTTAGGAGTAAACTTATTTAAGCTTATTTTCCTTTTCAAAGTATTTTCAATAATGTATCAGTTTGTAGCTTTTCAGCTTATTTGTCATTTTGGTTTATTCTAGTTGCTTACTCCTATTACTAAGTGCTTATTAAGGTTAGGTGAACTTCTGTTTTAGCTTGTTTGCTTATTTATCGTTTCTTTGTGTTTTGTTAGCCTAACAGTACTAACTTAAGCTAACAGTACTAACTTAAAACTAGCAGTACTAACTTCAAGTTAGTACTGGTAGTTAATGCTGTTAGTACTATTGTTAGTACTGTTGTGTTTATCTTGTTTAATTTAGCTTAATTGCTTTTTGAATTTGCTTATTTAGAATTAGTTTAGCTTATTTGATTTGTCTTAAGTTTATTTGAGTTTATTTGTGCCTTAGTGTAAAAGTTTTTAGTGTTTTTGCCTTTGCTGGCTTTGATTCTTGTTCCAGCTTATGATCTTTGTGTAATTTTTATGTGCATTTGCTTTCTGTATTAATTCCCAATCATTCCTTGTTACATTCAACACCAATCATCAATCGTCTTTCGATATTCCATTCTAGCCTCGTTGGGACATAACGACCCGGGAACACCCTATACTGCTTCCGGTTTCTTGATTTTGTGGGTCCTGATCCTTGTTATATATTTATAGATGTCTATGTTTATTTATATATAATAAGGTGTAAGTTCGCGCGAGTCAAATTTTGGCGCCGCTGCCGGGGAGGCTTTGAAACGAATTTCGTTACATTTGAAAATTTGTGTTTGATTCTGTGAATATTTTTCTTCTATAAAAATATAAAAAGTACAAAAATATTTTTCATTTTCTTTTATTAGTATAATTATCATATAAAAACAAACCAAAAAACCAAAAATATAAAAACATTTTCTATAAAAAGAAATAAAATTCACAAATTGGTAAAAATACCAAAATATAATATTCTCAATTGAGGTATTATCATAATAACTTCCGGTGAACTTATTGGTTCCCAACTCGAACAAAAGATTTAAAACTTACCATTTGTGTCTCTTACGATATACGGCTCACCTTGAAAAGTTAAACAAGCTATAAAGTGGGTATAAGGAGGGTTGTTCCTAGGAACTACGACCCGAAAGGAGAAATAAGCTTCGCGCTATTCCTACTCCTCCGCTCACCTGTGCGTTTATCGTTTTAAGAGCTACCGTGAAGTAAGTAGATTATTTGGGTTCAAGTTGTCTAGTTTTAGGTTCCTGTCCGTTTAAAATAGATTGTGAATAAACTAAAAAAAACCAAAAATACTCTTCTTGTTTTCTATTTTAGTGCATGCGCACTCGTTCTAAAGCTCGTCGTCTACAACATATTTATCGACTAACAACTAGTTCGACAAACTTCTGGTTGAATCCACCAAATCTTGAGAAGCCATATAACAATCCTCCCAAGATTCGTTGGTTTGTATATCGAACTATGGCAGAATTGTCCAGGCTCCCAACGATGGGATACGAGGAGCAAGTGTTATTAATGTATTAGCTGCAACTAATTTGGAGATTCAAGCATGGGGTGCTAACTCTTGTACCAGAACACAGCAGTTCTTCGGACATGAAAAAGAGGACCCACATGCCCACATCGTTACTTCAATAAAATAACCTCTACTTGTGAGATATCCTAATGTCCGAACACAATCATTAAGTTGTTGCTTTTTCTTTATCTCTACGAGGGGGCAGCCCGGTTTGGGTCATGAGATAGATCCCATCGATCATTTCTTTTCATGGGATGTCATCATTGCTATATTTTAAATCCTGTTTTTCCCACATTCTTTAACGACAATTCTTGGAACATTACCATTTTCATATCAAAGATTTGTTGAGTGTTTTGTGAGGCTTGGGATCGATTAAAAGATTTTCTCCGGCATGTTCCACATCATGGATTCTCGGCTTCACCAACTTGATACATTTTACAATGCCTTAAATGTTAATGATCAAGACTCCTTTGAATCAGCGAGGTGGTTACTTTTTGGTCAAAAGGCCCGCTGATTGCTCTAGCATCTTCTGAGTAAGTCCAAATGTTCGGCAACTACCGAAGCAAAGCCATTGTTGTAAGGTGAGTACGGTGCGCTTCCACTCCGGAGTATCTCCAGATGTTGCTGAATTGAAAGTATGGTTAGAGCTATACTTCTCGACAAGCAGTCATCTTCCAGTTCCAGCTCCCGCTCCCGTAAATTGCGGTTGAGCAAAGTTGTGTTTACCTGTGATAGTGCCATCATATCGTAATTATTACGGCTACCGGATAGCAACAATGTACCGAGGATAAACATCCAGTTTAGTCTCGCAAGCAGTCGCAGCAATTTCTCCCAAGGATTTTCAGT
Organism: Tanacetum coccineum; assembly: GCA_026074375.1. Classification (NCBI taxonomy): domain Eukaryota; kingdom Viridiplantae; phylum Streptophyta; class Magnoliopsida; order Asterales; family Asteraceae; genus Tanacetum; species Tanacetum coccineum. The sequence continues at coordinate 13,134 of BQNB010074729.1, read as the reverse complement.
TACCGTCCGCCACCGATGGCAACCAAATAGACCACGGTGTTCCTCCATGCAACATAACAGCCAAGCCAACAATCGTATCGTTGGAACCAAAACCAAAACGTGGGAATGGCTACCAAAAGGTCTAATCCAACGACCCTGGTTAATCTACATGAACCAATGTATCATACCCCGGTTAATCAACACCCAGCTTTACCAAGCTACAGCTCATCAGGACTTCAGGGGTGTGTCAAAAAACTAATTTTAAAAGCGATGTCAAGGCTAATGATGCGAGTTATGAAAAATATGCAAATACAAATGTCTAACATACCGAATTTGCTCACAAATAATCCTAAAGTCCTTCAAGCTGTACTTCATTATTCAGAGGGTTCTCTCTCGCAACTCCGTGCTTTCCCGAAGTGTGTATTGAAAGCAATCACCACCTGGAAGCGGTGTTTCATATGATGGACCTCAAATTCCACCTCCGGTGGTGGAAGTTGAAACCGAGGTGACAAAGGACACGGTACTTACTTACGGATTGATACCTAAGAGTTCCTAACTCCAATAGTCCTAGTTGATGAACTGTTGTCATTGCTAGAACCAATAAGGGACTTTACCATATCCATCTAGGGTAAACAAGGAGATATTCCGCAAAATAGGACCGGACCTTTTTGCTTTGAAATTCATGGAAATTTTTCGGAATCTCCACTTCGAGCTGAGCTTGAGGATGCTCTCCTGGCAACATGAATAAGTTTGCACGATGTTCAGAAAGATTTTGAATCAACAAAGACAAGATCTTGGAATAACCATAACACCGGTTATGGTATATATTTGATCGGCAGTCATCCTAAAGACATTTCCCGAAAAATTAGGAGACCCGGGTAGATTTCTGATACCATGTGATTTCCCAGAGTTGGATGAATGCTTGGCCTGGTCGATATGGTGCAAGCTTCAATATATGCCTACTCTTCCGTTTTTGAAAAGCTTAATCTCCATAGTCTGACAAACTAGGATTGATTACTCACGTGTTTGCCAGAACCCGTTCGTTTTCTACTCCCACCGGCATCGATCGTCGGATGTTTTAGTGAATGTTGGAACGTTATATTTTCCAGCTTATTTTTGTGGTAGTTGACTATGATGACGACCTAGAGTCACGTTGATTTTAGAAGAACATTTTTAAGAACGCAAGAGGGCCTTGATTGATGTACACGAGTGAAGAGATGACCTTTAGACGTGATGACCATTCCGTGATCTTTCAAAGTAGGTTGATACGAAAAATTTCTCCTACAATGCCATAGAATAGTTAACAAGGTCGACTTTATTGATATAGCTTGTGAGGAATATTCTCAAGAGATTTTAGGTTTCTCGGAAGTATTAGCAAATGGAAATTCCACTCCTTACTTTGAACCGATTGTTGATACCACTTCATCCAACCTCAATCTTTCGAGGTAGCGATTTTTTTTTTGTTTCTTTTTACCCCTTGAAGAAATCGAGGCTGAACTTTCTGATACTTCGTATAAGTCAGGAATTGATGATGCCGAATGTGATCCCGAGAAGGACATTCTTCTTCTTGAAGCTATCTAAATTGTGATGCTTATCACCTCTTCCCAACATGAAATTTTTTTCCTGAGGTTAGAACAAAGAATTAAGATTTGTGAAAGCCAAAAAAGATGAATCTTTCAATTGATGAACCTCCCGAGGTCGAGCTCAAGGACTTACCTCCCCACCCTCGAATAGATTCATTTTTGGTAGGGTGACAACATTGTTACCTGTCATCATTGTAAAGTTTTGAGTGTCCGGAGAAAGCCGATCTATAAAGTGTTGCTAGTCCCACAAACGAGCCATGATTGGAAAATCTCTGTATATCAAGGGTATTGACCGGGAATTTTTGTACTCATAAAATTCGCTAATGGAAGAGGACTACACACAGCGGTCCAACATCAGAGAGTAAACCCAAAAATACACGATGACATCAAAAAAGAGTTGAAAACATCTTGAGCTGGATTAATTTACCATTATTCTCGATAGTCCCTGGGTATGCCCGGTCACACTTGTACACAAAGAAGTGGTTTTACCTTAGTTGCAGATTGAGCAAATGTGATGATCCCAACTCGATTAGTTAAGGGATGGAGGGTTTGCTTTGACTACCGAAAAATTGAATGAAGCCACCCGAAAAGGACCACTTTCCACTACCATTCTTTGGACCTAATGCCGAAGGCTTGCGGGAAACGAATACTATTGTTTTCTCGATGGTTTCTCAGGTTATTTTCAAATACCCATCGACCCAAATGATCAGGAAAAGACAACATTTACTTGCCCATACGGAACCTTTGCCTACCGAGCATGCCCTTTGGCCTTGCATTGCACTAGGCACATTGCCAGAGATGTTGATAGCAATATCCATGACATGTTCGAAAAAACGATGGAAGTGTTTTTGGATTGTCTTTTCAGTTTTTAGGAAGTCTTTCTATACATGCATAACCCATTTAGAAAAGATGCTTAAGCGGTGTGAAGACACCAATTTAGCTCTAAACTGGGAGAAAAGCCATTTCATGGTTAGGAAGGGCATTGTTCTTGGACATAAAATCTCCAAGTCGGGAATTGAGGTCGATCGAGCTAAGATTGGACATCATCGCCAAGCTCCGCACCCGGTTACTGTATATGGTGTCAGTAGTTTTCTTGGGCATGCCGGGTTTTATAGAAGATTCATCCAGAATTTCTCAAAAATAGCCCGTCCCATGACCCATTTGCTTGAAAAAGAGACTCCGTTTTATTTCTCCAAAGAGTGTATTGAAGCATTTAACACTCTCAAAAAGAATCTAACCGAGGCTCCAATCATGATGTGAGCCCAGACTGGAATAATACAATTGAACGGTATGTGCGATGCAATGCGATTGCCTTAGGTGCAGTCTTGGGGCAAACGTCTTGTGAAAATTTTCAGGCTTTCTACAAATATGCAAGTAAATCATTGAATGAGGCAGAATCACGTTACACCACAACGGAGAAAGAAATGTTAGCCGTGGTGTACGCATTCGAAAAATTCTGATCTTACCTTGTCATGAACAAATTCACTGTGTATACGGATCATTCCGCCCTCAAGTATCTCTTTGCAAAGAAAGATTCTAAGGCGAGATTGCTCCGATGGGTCTGCTATTAAGTGTTCGAATTGATGTAATTGTCACGAAAGGAGATGAGAACTAGCGGTCTATCATCTATCACGATTAAGAGAATCCTCACGAGATTGAGCTCGATCCAACAGGAGATAATGGAAAAGTTTCCTCTTGAAACTCTTAGTTCGATTGTTGTTCTTGATGCTAGTACTACATGGTTTGGTGAATCGCAAACTACATGCGGAAATTTGTGATAAAGGGATGTCAACTGAAGAAAAGAATATTCTTTCATAGTTGTAAGCATTATTTCTGGGAAGATCACTTTCAGTTTAAAAACTCTGTGGAATCAAGTTATCGATCATTGTGTTTTGGCAAGAAGCCCATGTCTTCCTCATGGCTTGCCACGATGGTCACCGGTGGACATCACGGTGCTAAACTGCACAGCAAGAATCGTATTCGATTTCGGATTCTTTTTCCCCACCCTCTACAAAGATGCCTTGTGTGGTTAAAAGCTATAAACTTTAATGGCCCTAGCGTCAAGTGAAAATTTCAAAACGGAGATGAAATGCCACCAAATTCATACAAGTCTGTGAAATCTTTGAAGTGTGGGGCATTGACTTTGATGCGGGCCATTCCCTTCATCAAAACGCAACAAATACATCCGTGGCCGTAGTTTATTTATAAAAATGGTTGAAGCAAAAGCGCTCCCCACCAATGACGCACGTGTTGTTTGCAAATTCTTTAATCTCTCTTTGCCAGATTCGGGGGGCCCCTCGTGCTATCATAAGTGATCGCGGAACCCATTTTTGCAATGGACAATTTGCATAGGTCAGCTTAAATTCGGAGTCACCATCGTCTCTCACGCGTATCATCCACGTACAAGTGGTCAAGTCGAGGTTTTCAATCGGGGCTTGAAGAGATTTCTTGAGAGATCAATAGGAGAGAACCGTACTCTTGAGTCAGATTAGCTCGATGATGCTTTATGTAAATTGGGTTTTTGCACCGCTTACAATACACCATTGGGTGTACTTCCTTTAGAGGTTTAACGGGAAAAACCTGCCATCATGCAATTGATTTTGAAACACAAGGCCTACTGGCCTTAAAACTTACAAACTCTTGACCTGAAAAACGCTGTGTGACATAGGAAAGTTCAGCTGAATGAACTTAATGAGCTCCGTGATGATGCTTATGAGAACTCTTTGATCTATAAAGAAAAAACAAAGAGGATTCACGACTCTAAGATCAAAAATCGCGTTTTCAACGTCGGTGATCGAGTCTCCTTTTTATTCTAGATTATTATTTTCTCCAGTAAGCTTAAAACCGCTGGTCAGGACCATTCATATCACACAAGTTTTTCACGTACGGGCACGTCGTGTTATCCAAAACTCCTGGGCAACATTCAAAGTGAATGGTCATCGTATTAAACACTACTTTGGAGGGGACGTATACCTTTTGGTAGTCCCTGTACTCCAAAACATTACCTTATGTCCAATAAATTCAAGTGGCGGGTCTAGCATAGCGACCTTAAAACAAGGCTTCGTGGGAGGCCACCCCATGCTTAGCGTTGTATTGTGTAAAAATGAATTAGTATGTTTCTCTTGTTGTATGGGGCTCGCCTCTTTAATTACCCGTGTTTCGTGTTTGTGTTGTTAATTGTCCAGGATTGACAAGGATTGTGAAGACTATCGTGCCTCTCAGTTTTGTCTTTCGTCCACAAGAGTTTCACTTCCTCAAGCTTCATTTTGGAATCAGAGTCCATATCTAATCGATCTAACGTTTATCTTTTGGCACGTCTATAATAAACGGCCTTGATTTACGTAGGTGGCCACCTTTTCTGAACATCGAGGACGATGTCTTAGTTATGTTGGGGGTGGATTTTGATTTGATTCTGCTATGCAGCCGTTGTTATCATGTATCCGTTTTTATCACATATTTTGTAAAAAATACCAAAAAAATGAAAATAATTTAAAAAATTTTCCAAAAATAAAATAAGTGTTTTCACAGTTTCGAATCTCATAATGGTGTATGAGTATTATTTTTGACTCGATCGGGGCGCCCTGTTGAGACACCTAGATAGTTCCCAATTGTAGGCTAACTTGCACGAATTCTATGCTTCGAATTTATAATAGGTGAAGACAAGAGAATGGATTGTGGTTAATTTATGTTTATCGGGATTGAGCAAGATTCTTAATAAATAAAGTATATTGAGTTTACTTGTGGCTTTTTCTCCCATTAGCTTCTAATTCCACCTAATCATAGTGATCATTTCAATTCAACTAAGTCAATAGATGTTTTTAGAAAGCTTCATATTTGTATACTTGATTCTTTTAACATACGAGGTTCTTTCTGTTATTAGTAATACGGTAGTTACGAATGCCAAAGAAGCACAAGTGTGTCATGAAATATGAATGCAAAAATGCATGAATATTGAAATTATGCATGAAGACATACATTTGTGTATATGGAGAAAGTTAAAAGATGTGTCGTGATATTCCCACTCGCTAAACCACGAGATGGGGGTTCCAAACTAAGACATCTTACTTCTAGGGATTTGGTGTGTTGTGATATCTCACCAGGAAGCGAGGTCTAGGTGTGAGGGTTAAAATAAGACACCCTATCCTTAGCCATTTAGGCAAGAAGGTTGTTGATGTGACTTTACATCTAAGCGAGCAACGGGGGTGGGATTTTCAAAAAACTAAGAACACGGGTCGTTGGTTGTGATTTCCATCTTTCTAGGGAGCGAGGCCTAGGTAGGTGTTTCAAACTATGCAAACACATTCCTAGCTTAAGAACTTATGATTTTTGTTGATGAAGATGTTGCAAAAAGTTCTACAGTAAAATTCTCGTTCTTTAAAATCATGTTACAAGGTCCTAATAAATTGTTGCTTTGAGTCTTGATTCATCTTGAATTACGACTATGGAAATAAGTTGATCTATGGTTGAGTCAAAATGAGTACACACATTTAAATCATATATCCATGTTGGGAGTTAAAAGTTCACAAGTCATAAGTATGAGTGCTTAACATTTAGACTTATATTGACAAATGATCTTGTTTAATTGCTTGGTTTGGAACTAGTGAAAAATCAGGGACGATGAATTTATCCGTCAGGACGTCCATAGATTATTCTATGGGCGCTTCTCATTCTATGATCCCAAAGTTGATAAAATAAAGGAAGTCAAACAGGTTGTTAAGAAAAGAAAAAGAAAGGAAAATCCAAAAATATTAGGGATAGTTAGTGTACATATAAAAAATGGTGAAAACAGGACTTGTCGAAGCTATTGATTCTTTAAGTTCTCCTTGACGAACACTTAGCTACTTTTCGAGGTTATTAGTCGAGGGGGATTAAGATTCTTGGTTTCTTAAGTGTTTACTTCATAACATTGCGTGAGGACACGGCAATACCTTAGTATGGGGGATTTTGGTATGTGCTTAATTACACATACCATTTTCCATTAAAAACGGACCTAAATGACTAAAAACGTACCAAAATACATTGTATTTGTATGTTTGCATTTGAATTGTGCAGGAACGGATATTCAAAAAGAAAGCTAAAAACAACCAAACCAAGCACGGGATGGAAAAGACAAGTTCAATCCGAAGCCAAAGTCAGTCAAAAGTCAACCACATGAAGAAAATATAACTTGAGGGACTAAAACTGCCAAGCCTCAAGTTGTATTACAAAAGATAAAAAGACAAGGGTCAAAATTGCAAGCCAGGCAAAGATTGCATTCAAGTTATATAACTTGAGGGGACAAAACTGCCTACTTCCCCAAAAGCCTTCTTTCCCGCCTCAAAAACCCAGGTACAACTTGGATGTCGTCCCATGCCTTCTACCCTGCAAAACCACTCAACACCCTAGAAAAATCATTTCAACCACTCCTCTATCAACCCCCCCAGTTGTATAAGTGCCATGTTGGCAATCCTTCACCTTTCCCAAGTATCTTCAATGGCTGAGATTGACTCCAAAGAAGCACAAAAGAAATAAAAGGCTGGGATTTGCTTTAGAATCTCCTCACACAACAAGCACACTTGGTTTTGTCTCCAAAAAGAACCAGAGAAGAAAGAAGTCCAAGAGAAGAAGACTTCGGCTATAAATAGAGCCTTTTGTAAGCCTTTGAGGCATCTTAGTAACTAGTTAGTTTTTAATTTTTAATATAACTTAGCTTATTTTCAGTTATTTACAGCTTTTACTTTTAGCTTTTTAACACTTTCAAGTTTTAATGCAAATTTGATGTTCTAAGTCAATTTACAATTCCAAGTGTTAAGTTTCTTAATTTTGCTGTTTTGTGTTCAAAAAGCTTTCAATACAGCTTATTTCTAAGCTTCTATAATTAAGTAAGTTTAAAAAGTTAAGTAGTTAAGAGAAAATTACACAAGTCACTCTTAAATATACCACAGCTTATTTTATGGATGATGAGCCAGTTCTGGATGGGCTTATGGACTCTCACTAGCTTGTTTTATACAAGCTAGAGCTTGTAGATTCATTATTTGACCCTGTTTTGAGCAAGGGTGTTGTAAGTCTCTCTTTTTCTTGTTGTTCTTATTTACTGCAGAACTGTTTACAATGCTTATTTGTTAGTTGAAAAGTGTTTTGTGTAACTTTCTTACTTAGTACTGTTAGTTTATTTGATAAAACTGTTAGAATTGAGTTAACACTGCTAGGCATTTCAGCTTATTTAAGTGCTTATTCTTGATTGAAATTTGCTTAAAAGTGTTTTAATTTGTTATTTGATAATCTGTTTTTCATTAATATAAAAAGAAAAATGATTTTTGAAAACTTTCAGGGGTATTTTCAACTAGCAGTACTAACTTAGAGTTAGTACTGCTAGCTCACTTTTGGAACAGTACTAACTTAAAGCTACCAGTACTAACTCCAAGTTAGTACTGTTAGCTAGTACTGTTAGTACTGTTAGTCCATTTTAGCTTATCAGCTTATTATTTCAGCTTGTTTAAGATTTCCTTAGCTTTTTAGAGTAGATTAAACCATTTCCCTTTACTGTTTTTAGGAGTAAGCTTATTTAAGCTTATTTTCCTTTTCAAAGTATTTTCAATAATGTATCAGTTTGTAGCTTTTTAGCTTAATTTGTATTTTAGCGTATTCTAGTAGCTTATTCTTATTAACATTACAGTGCTTATTATGGTTAGTAAATTATCTGTTTAGCTTATTTGCGGGGATTATTTCTGTTTATTATGTTTGTTAAGGCTGCAGTATAACCTTAAAGTAACAGTACTAACTCAAAGCTAGCCATGTACTTTCTCAATGTTAGACTGATTGTTAATATGGTTGTACTGTTGTTGTACTGTTGGGATTTATCTTTGCTTAATTTAGCTTATATTGCTTTTTGGTATTTGCTTATTTAGTGTTAGTTTAGCTTATATTGATTGGTCTTAAGCTTTGAGCTTATTGTGTTTAGTGTAAAGTTTTAAGTGTTTTTGCCATTTCTCTCGCTTCTATGCTTGTTCTAGTTCTTTTCCTTGTTTATCTTTGTTTTGAATTTGCTAATTAGTTTGTGCTCAACATAATCTTATCCTTGTCATATTCAAACATCAATCTTCAATGTTTTCGAATTTGCCATCTCTGGTTCTAGTTGGGACATTACGACCGAGATAACTCTATATGCTTACGGTTTCTTTGCTCTCGAGTGATTTCTCCTTGTTGTGTATTTTTTTGGTTGAATTTGTTTTCTTATTTGACGGGGTGAGTTAGCGCTGACCATATACCCTCCCCTTTGTATTTAAAGAGGGGAGGCATAAGTATTCATAATCCTTTTATAGATAGTTTCTCCAATGGAGAGTCTAAACGCTTAGTTTGATTGTCGTGTAGTTTTAGTAATAGTAGTTTCTTTATTATGTTTAATAAAGAAAACCTTATTAGTAACATGATTGTGTTCTTTATATTCCGCTGCGTGTTACAATCATTGTTATCATACCTTAGATGAGTCCTAATAACGATCTATGGAATCATTATAGGATTTCACAATTGGTATCAGAGCCTCGTGGCTCTTGATCTAGGGTTTATAAGGTTTTCCTATGTATTTATTTTTCTGTAATTTTTTAAACACATATATTTTGGGTCCACAGACGCCCTTGGATCTTGAACAATGAGGATGTGTATGGTTCATTTTGGAGGTTCAGTTTATGCTATAATTCTTGATTGGAAAAGTTACACGCTCCTTTACAAATATTTGGTCGGAGTATGATACGATTCAGCCCTTGACATTGGATCTAGGATACTGGTCGTTGATGCGACGGAGCTCACTGAGACTATCGGCCATAGTATGTGATCGCCATGCTAATATTGTCTAAAAGAATTATTCAAAGACATTTTATTACATGATATTGTAATAAGCATGTCTTTTTCGCACTGAAGGAAGATTTGATCTATGCTACTGAGTTCAAGATTCAAGAGATGGTGAGTATACTTTTAAGGGGAAGCTTATTGTTGATATACTTAACCATCTACATGCATCACTTGAGGGGAAGCGTTTACGAGTTGCACAAGACCCCTATTAGATGATTACAAAAAGGGGAAGAAGATTTCTGTTGTGCAGCTTATTATTGTGATGACATGTTCTACCATTGTTTCTTCATGCAGATTGTTTTGTAATATCAAATAGGGGAAGATTGTTAGGAATTACAGATTTGATGATTACAAAACCCATAAACAGAAATGAAGAAAGAAGAAACAAAAGGAAACAAGATATGCTAAAGAAGGAAACAAGATCAAGATTAATGTTGATTGAAATCAACATTAATGTTGAAGATATAGATTAGTCAAACATTAATGTGATTAGTCAAACATTAATGTGATGATTAATGTCAATTAATTAGTTTCCTAATTGTATTATGTTTTCTTTTGAAATAATAAGGACCCATTATGTAATAGTTAGGTAGCTTTGTTAGTAAGCTAGGGTTTCTTGTAACCTCCCTCTATTATATAAAGATGGTAGGCGTCTAGGTTACAAGTATCCATTTAATAGTAGACTTCTCCAATGAGAGTCTAGACACGCATAGAGCGTGTGTGTAGTAGTTAGTAATTAGTTTCTTTATTAATGTTTAATAAAGAAAACCTTATTGGTAACATGATTGTGTTCTTTATATTCCGCTGCGTGTTACAATCATTGTTATCATACCCTAGATGAGTCCTAATAACGATCTCTGGAGTCATTATAGGATTCCACATGAAGTGCCCAAGTAAGCATGTTGATCATATTTCAACTGCACAGGACTCCAGAATTCGGGAACCAAGTCTTCGATCCATTTGAGCTCATAAGTAGCAGCCTTTGTCTTTTTCTGTAACACCCCCATTTTCGGGACAACGCAGCGGAACATATATGGGGTGCTACTTCATAGTTCATACACACAAGTTACAGA